>ATSW01002789.1:0-24357 GCA_000444245.1 Botryllus schlosseri | reverse complement strand
GAAGTGTGCTATTAGGGATTTTTCAAAATTTCTGTGCAATGCTGCAGTCAGCAGACTCCAAGTTGATACAAAATATTGACGGAAACTAAGAGAAAGTCACTTCCATGTAGTAGAAAGTTAGAATACTGTCCTGATCCGGATCCGGCAGTCGGGCAAAAATATCAATCCAGATTCGATCCAGTTAGTCAGGTTTGAATCCAAAATCCTGATCGTGTTCACCTCTAGTATATATATTGTTTATGAAATTTACATCAGTACGCCGGGGTGCTCGTGTGTTGCCTCGCATGCCTCTTATTTACATCTTTCATGCGAAGGCGGGTGTCTGGTTGAAAGACTGCATCATGCCGTTCCGACTCCGGCTTATCTTTTCCTTTGATCGGAATCTTTTGGCGTTTTTCGATTGCGAAAATAATATTAAATTGAATCTACAAATTATACACTTAGCTACGCCATGTTAAACTTGGTGTCATGCCATTTCTAGCCTACACTACTAAGACGATATCAGTCATTGGATATTTATGTAAAATGTTGAGGATGCCTTTCATGTTGTTGTTTTTTCTCCACGCGAAACGCTGATAGTAGGATTCAACGTACGCGAGGTTTATTGGCCAAAATGCTAAACGACTGCTATGGGAAGTGAGGATCTTATATGTCCGATTGATAAATAATTCTTACGCGAGTAGGAGAAATTAGTTTCCCGCGTCGATATAGCTAGTGGCCAAATTATTTAAAAAAACATAACTTTTATTCAGCAATCATTTAATTATCAGCAATCTTTTAATTGAATTTCGGATATATCTGCATATGCGGTTATTTTAACTCCTACTGCCGTCATCCACGGAGTGAATACAATTTCAACGACTGACTGCCGAAGCATATCCTGAAGCAGATCGTTATTCCGAAACTGTGTCGCCTATTTGTAAGACTTTCCAGTTATCAAACTTTTCTGCCTATATCTCCCATTCAAACGACACAGCAGTGGTGGGCAAACTGCGGCTCATTTAGCCGTTGATTGCGACTCTTTAATGATTGCCAGTTTGATAAAGAGGTTTAACCTGGTTATATTCTATCACGTTTTAACAACATAGTATTGTTTTCGTGTTGTTTCCTTCCTTATGGTTTACGTTTGTAACATTTAGGGCATTGGTTTTCAACCTTTTGATTTTCGCTGAATCCTTTTGGATTGTTACGGACACCAGCGGACCCCGTCCAGTTTTCGTTTAAAATTAGCTCAATTATCGTGCAATTATCATCTCTCTTGTGCAAATATTACTTGTAATAAAGAGCCACAAATTGACTTTTCATGAACGGGTGGCGAGTGACGCAGTTGTTTACACTGCAGTCACGACACCAATGGTTGCTGGTTCGAGTCTCGGCTCTGCAATGCATCTACGTGTCGGAGGTTGATTTGGGCTCCTCATCGCTGATCCCGCTGAGCTTACAGCCCATTAAAAAGCCCAGAGGAAGAGATAGCTGAACTATTGAAAGATGGCAGCCAAAGGACCAGAAAAAGGACGCAAGACAATCGTAAAAAAATACCCTATGAAATTTAATGTGCGGGCGCGTATGACCAAAGTTGTTAAAAGCGCCAATTGTGTGTCAATGAAGCATGAACAAACGTTTCACGAACTCTTACTATATATGTAGAAATAACATTAGATTGGCTTCTTTTTTTTCAAAGTTCATTTAGCTGAGTCTTGAAAATCTGCGTCTTCGATTTGATAAGAACCAGTGCCGAAAGTTGATGGCAGCGAAAGTGATATTAACGCGTAACGATACCGACGACATCATATGGTGTGATCGTAAGATGTATGGAACCAAAATTGATAAACATTTTTATTGAACATATCAAGTCCAGCCTATTCATTTCGATCCAGCATTTCATCCTGAAGATATTCTGGACGAGTGCGACCGTAGAGGGGAATTTGTGAAGCCGTTGACACGTTTGTTTGTTTTATTACATCATTGGTGCTTATCGCTATTATAGTCATTTGCGCCCAGTACATGAATTTCATAAATTGTCTTTGTGCTTTTTGCTCCTTGAACGCGATCTTGCTCGTTGAGCTTTTCAATGAGCTGTATTAAGGCGGGATCGGCGATGAGGAGCCCAGATAAACCTCCGACACATAGAAACATGACAGAGCCGAGACTCGAACCAGCAACCATCGATGTCGTGACCAACAAATCCAGTGATTAACCAAGTGCGCCACTCGCTTCCCACCGTTGCCACGTAATTCAATTAGTATGAATCAACAGCCATCAACATGAAGATTGATTTTACGAATCGATTACCGAATTTTCGAATGATTTGATTTAATCCTGAATTTTTCTTCGCGCGATGCGCGATTCAATGCGACTTCATTTTTCGATTTTGCCATAGTAGTGCCCTCTGCAATCCGAGCCCCTCAATACTGCTGTGAACAGCAGAGGAAAATTATGTGTCCCATAAAGAATACCACCTTGGAATCGTGTGCTCTTCCGGCTATTTATTTCGTTGAGGTCGCTACAGTGTCTTAGTTACGGAACGATTCGAGTTTCTCATACCAATGATCTCTCTATTTTTTCACGAGTTTGCGCGCACTCACCAACTCACTGCGCGGTCACTTCGGCTTTCTGGTGCGCAGCTCAGATAATCTGCGCGTAGAAACCGTGTCAGCACAGCGCGAGTGCCCACACGGTCTTATACTCTAATGATTTCAACGAACTTATTCATAAATGCAACTTTTTAGTGCAACCTTTCATAAAAATAAATGGAACTTTTACTGCAACTTTTAGGAAAATTAAATGCAACATTCCGCGGATTTGATTGCAACAAACATTTGCGCTAGTCATAATCATTCATAACTTGCTTAAATTTTCCCTCCATCAACTGTACCGGTAAATCTGATCACATGGGTGGAAAATGGATAACTATTTGATAGTAATATGTGAAACTACTAATGTTAGACGAAATTCATTCGTTAACCCGAAAAATTTTTCTTTGACGGTTCTCAAATGTTTTTCATAGCATGATCATTATCATTCGTGTTTTCGGCACGTATATAGTATGCCGCTATGAAAAAGTACATTAGTTTGGAATTCACCGAGAATGGATATGGACAGTTATCATCGGTATTTGGCGTCCAGCGTAAGTTCATTACTGCTATGCCCTCGAATACGACCGCGAGCTACATGTGGCGAGATAGCTCAGTGGTATATAATCCGCGGCTGCAACACCAATGGGTGCGGGTTCGAGTCCGACGGAGGTCGACTTTCAAATTCCGACACTCACGTTTTGGAGGTTTACCTAGGCTCCTCCTCGCCACCTCATCCGCGTCAGCAGTGTCTTACAAAAGCCTAGAGGTGGGCCGTGCTATAAGTCGGCAGTTATGGAAAATAAGAAGAGTATCGGCCTGGTGTAAATGACCATAGTAGTCGACAAACACCATGAATACCCTAAAACCAACCAACCAACCGTGAGCTACATAAGTAATCGAAATGCGGCCGTCAATATCAAAAAGGTTGGCCACCCCGGTTGTTGAGCAATACACGTATCGTGGAATCCGAGAAATTTGAGCAATCTACATCAGGAATATAATCGCAAATAAATACATACGGTGACACATAGGACCTTATTTTACCACGAACAATCAGAATCGATACCTCCAAGTCTTTTACTGCACCCATAGGCGCAACAAACACTACCACAAGAACGAAATCTTCGACATGTCGAACTACAAAGATAACACAGATAGAAACACGATATATTGAGCTGAAACAGATCCTGAATGTTACGATAATTTTATTCATTCAAAGCTCCATTCGTATGAAACACTACAAACCTATTATGAATCAAATATATTTTAAAACTGGACGCTTTTCGATAAGCGCCTGTACTGAATCGTCCTTCTTACTACCCACAATGCAACTGCCCATGGTGATCACGCAAATATAGGGAGTAACGCACTCCAGTGTTTATGTAGCTCGTGTTCCTAACGTGGGCAATATCGCCCCCCAGTCGGCGATTTTAGTAAAAAAAAGGAGGCTATAGGGGGCGAAAATGTTAGAACGTCCGGGGAGATATAGTTAATCAACACAGCCAAAAATTGCACGTAAAGAGAGCCTATTCTGCATATATGACAGTTTTAAGATCAACTCACTAGAACGACAACCCGGAAAACGGTTTTCCGAGCCCCCAACATGTCGGAAAATGGCGTTTTTCAATAAATTCATCAGCGATCTGAATTTGGTCGGTAAATTTTCCGATTATATGTCCTCTTTTTCGGATCCGTAAATTTGGGTGTCGAAAATTGGTTTCGATATTGATAAGCGGGCGATGAGCCGAAAAAGGTTGGAAGGGAATCACTGGTAAAGACCGTGTGCCTTTACCAATTGAACATGATGATGTACAATTACATGCCCCTAAGGCCTAAATAATCAAAATCGTCACCTACATCATATCTACCGATAAATATGACTCGTTCATGAATCGCGTAAAACCGTCCTTCGTTCTTGTGGTAGGGGTGTGTAGAATCGCATGTATAAAGGATAGCGATGAAATTACTCATAGAGGAGATGCGTAAGTTAGCTTAAGCACCTAATTAGGGTTCATGATGCGGGCGTTGCTGCTACTTTTCCGGTCTTGTATATGTACATATATACATGAATATAGTTATAACCGAGAGAAACCTTTTGAATTCACAGACGGCGTGATGCTCGTATGTTTGGCAACAATGCAGCATCGTTTCAGTCGCATATATTCCTGTAAACAAGCCCATTAGTCGGGCCTACGTGAAAATGCTACAGCAACTTTTCGTATGTAAGTGTGCCGCAAGTTGGAAAGTTTAGGAATCACTGTCCTACACAGTGTTTCCCTCATAGTTGATTGAAGAACGATCCAGCCGTTACTCGACTTTGGCCAGAAGGGACATATGATATGTGATTTCAGGGACAAGCAATAAAGACGCTTCTGATGCCCAAAACCTTACCGTAACTAACCACTACTCCTCATAAATACCCACCACCATCCCGTCACGACTGTCCTGTTGACCGAACCGTGAATATGTCATTATACAAGACTCTATAACAGGGACGGCCAACCTTTTCTTACAAAGGGCAACATGAGATTCACGAACAATTGACTTTTTCTACTCGTCTGATAGAAGCGAACCGGAATAGATAACGGTGAAACAAGACTTCGGTCACTATGCATCAGAATCGATAAAAATTATATCAAGAAAAGTCAGTGCACATCCATGTCCTGACCGCGCTAAGGGCAAAAATTTTTCTAAGGTAATGAATTTATTCAGTCAATAATTATGTCACTTGCATATATTGCGGGTCGTCCCCGCATACCGTTGGACTTATTTGGCAATGACAGGATAATACGGCGCCCGGACATACAAATATCGAAGATTTCGGCGAAGATGCGATGATCATTTTCATTTTGTGCAATGGTTCCATCGCAGACGATCTTTCCGCGAGTGCAGACCAAAGTCGCATGTCGGACGACACGTTCTCTCATAATTGCGAATACAGTCAGACTCAAATTTGTAATTTTCAGGAAGGGGTACAAAACAGGCAAGAATCGACTGACAATGAATTGCACACAGTGCTAAGAGAAAGATCAGGTCAGATACAGCTGCCACGAAATAATGTATTTACGCTGACATAACAAAAATCGAAAATGTGGGTGGCCCCTGACGAGGACAATATGTCAGAATAGTCGTCAAAATCCCTTGCAACTTCACAAATAATTACTTGGGAATTTTTTTTATTGTAACTAATTTCGAGAATTACCTCACGGGCCACATTTGGCCTGCGGGCTTTGGGTTGGCCGCCCTTGCTCTATAACTAAGTCTGAAGAATAGAGTTATATATCATAGTGCAAAAGGCAAATGATATATTCCCCCACGGCAGAAAATGTCGTGTATGTTCTTAGGCCAAACTATCACCACCTGGTAGCGGTATAGGATTTTCTGTTTTCTAGTCACCGTTCGGAACAAGTGGCTGACATTGACGCCCAATTCCGAGACGGGTACAAAAGCGCACATTGGGTTCAGAGTTTTATGGGAAATTTTCCGAAAAATAATTATTCACAGAATCGCAAATGCCAATACCTAACCCCGATTTGTTGGTTACATGGGGAATATAATTGGTTAAACAGAAATGTAACTGAAATATCTGTGGTCGTACTGCTGCATCACTTCTGACTCAAAAAATCCCCCGCCTCTATAGAATCCTGGATCGCGATACAACAATATGAAAAAATTCCAACGTGCGCAGTGAAATCTTTTATATTCATCACAATGCATATCAAAGTTGACGCAAGTATACGACTAAAACAAAGGAAGAATCATCAGTACTTTTTCTGTTACGGCCTGAGCCGGATCGGAGCCGGAGGGCTACTTTTTCTGTTACGGCCGGAACCGGATCAGAGCCGGATCACTACTTTTTTGAAACGGCCAGAATCTTTATGGATACGCATAACTTGTATAACTATATAGCTACTAAACAACGACACGTAAATTACCACCAAGCCATTGTGAACATAAACGAGGCATATTTATCAATTCACGGAACCGCCATACCGAGTAGGGTCGGATTTCTGGCCGGACTCTTTTCATTTTTGGCCGGAACCGGATTGGAGCCGGATCAGTAATTTTCCTGATGCGGCCGGAGCCGGATCGGAGTCGGACCAGAGAATTGCACAACCGGATCAGAGCCGGACCAGAGAATTGCACAACCGGATCGGAGACGGAGAATTTGTCGATCCGCTCCGCACTAGTTCATAACTGTATTCTGTCGCCCAATCGCCGCAGTGTCCCATCGCATTAGTTCCAATCCCATTGTTTGCGCATGATGATGCAGCTGGCATAGAACCCGAATTTTCTGTAACATAAGGTAACATAGCACAAGTCTTGATAATTTAAATGAAAAACAAGAGCGGGCCACTAGCGATCGTAAGTTTTGAATCCGGCCCGAGACGGCAGTTGAGTTTGATACCCGTACATTAGATAGATACAATATATATACACGGATGCAACATTCCACTTTCCTTTAGTTCGCTATTTAAAAGGCCCTACACTAGTTGTTCTCGACCTTTACTAACCCGCGGAACGCTTACGCTAATCTTCAAGCCTTGCTTGGTTGTACGAGGGGAACGTTGGTGCACCGTCTACGAGATCATTTTGCACCATGACTCAACTTCTATATATTACTGGTGCATGAAATGACTTGTTCATCACCAGAGTCTTAAAAGAACAAAACCATTAAACTATAACTTTCACGCAATACGGAAACAATACAACGAATATCTATTGCAAATCTGTGTGACTTCTGATGCGTACTTTCAGATTTCAGTTGAGAATTGCAAGTTTAACCCTGGACAGTGCTATAGTCATGTACGGTCAATACGCAACAGCTTGCTGTTACCAATTGCTTACTTACAAATGAGCTCATAAATACTGGGGATGGAATTGTCATTTCAGATCGACGGGATTTCGATTGCGAGCCTTAATTTCCCATACGCACGACACTGTACCTGCCGTACCACCACAGCAGTCACAATTCGATAACTGGTCGGGCATAGTTATCTGCAACACAAGATGGCCAAGACCGGCATAACATAACAAATCGTATTTATTTATTCAGTGAGTGTGTCTTTTGGACTCTGCGTAACACATGTAACTGGCTTGCAGAGCCCCTATAGTGTTTCGTGGAACACCGCTTACGAAGAACTACCCTATGCGGTTCAATCCCTGGCAGATATTGTTATATTGCCCACCAGGGTCATAAAACTTGACGAATATACACTGTACAGGCAGGATGCAATGGGCAGCAGCTGCCGTGAAGCACCCATTCCATCCTATACATGCACCAAACACCAAATTGGCAAGAGTATCGTAATAAGGATATAAACGTAGCTGATTTGTTGCTGACACAAATATTTTGCGAGAGGCACGCGACAATTAGACGTGTTTATACTAACTTGTAGACGCAGACAGTAGCCTACGCATTGCCCTATTAAAATACACGACATATACTGGTTCAATACTTGCTGTAAATATGTTCAAGATCAGTTATTCGTAGAGGCGTTTAAACCAACATATATGTCTTTTATTGTAGTAATAATATTATTTCTACATAACGTGTTTATATACAGGCTACTCCTTTTTAATGGACAAATAAATTGTGCTAACCGATAGTTTCAGAATGTGTCAGGTTTCGCCGATCGCAATTTTCAGCATCTTGTGCGAACCCGGTTATATCAGAAATATATTATTATTGCTACACTACCAATCGAAGTTATAGTTTGCACAAATGCAACTCGGAAATTGGAGTAGGCTAACTGACATCCGTTATACTGTTACACTTATTCGTCGGTAATTTATTCTGTTCTTCGGTATTCCGAAACCTCCAGTGCTGGGGTGCAGTGAACTATTTATCTCTTCAATAGGATACGCAATGTCAGAAAGGTTAACATCGTGAATCTGTGTGGCGAAGCTGGTGCGCTCGTTCGGATATCCCACACGTATTTCGCGACCCACGAGTGTTGAGCAATCCGTAGAACAGAAGCCCAGCGCCCCCATATGGCCCCCTGAGCGTTTCCGCCCCCTTCAAAATCGCCAGCGCCCCTTGGGGGGTCCTGGAGGCAAGGTTAAGAACCCCGGAACTAAGGCAATGTTGTGATGATTCGAGCAAGTCTTGTGCAATTAGCAAAAGCAGAGTTGCACTACGTCGGTTCGGACAGGACCAAATGTTTTTACTGCAACGGCGGACTTCGTTGGGACCGGGGAGACGAGATATGGACGGAAAATGCTAAATGGTTTCCACGATGCGAATGAATACATATCCCGAATTGAAGTTATCGCGTTTGTGCGCAACGCATCGAAAAGACACCCTCGAATCTCGATCGTCCTGTCATTAGAAACCCAATAACGAAGCAGGAGGTCATTAAACCTCAATATGACGCGCGGAAATGTCAATCAAGCGATGGAGGGATGAATGAAACAGAAGTGATCATACGATTTCATTGTATTAACATATTTGGATTTAGTGAGACTTGCGCAGGTGATCCGGGACTTGGTGTCGTATGTAGGCAATTTTAAATACATTCTGTGTATATCTATTGTGAAAATATTGAACTATAATATTATTAGGGGGTGCATTCAAGTGGTTACTGCGCGAGGTGCACAAGTCGGTGTGAATAAGCAGACGCGATTATAGCAATGAAATAGTGAAACCGTTTTACTCAACAGTTTTATGGGAAACTACTTGCTCTTTATAATTACGATAGGCAATTTTACGACAGAAACTATTCAATCAAGCTACTTTTTATCTGCGTTCTTCGAAGCTAAATTTTGCACTTCCATTTGAAGTGGATTTTGCATGACCTCGCTGGGGCCATAACCCGTAATTCCGGGTGATTTTATACTTCTACAGCCAATTTGATTGGGGTGACCAAGACATAAGCTCCTTTTCCAAACTGGACTCCCGAAATATTCGCCTCTCGTAAACTAGGCTCACATTTCGCCTCTAGTATTCGCGGTCATTTTGAATAATTTAAGCTAAAACGGAGAAAAAATTTAAACAAGTAAGACATCTGTACGAAGGGAGGACACGTCTGGAAAAAGTAGGGCAATTTGTACTGAAGGAGGACGTATGGTAACCCTAACAATATGGGAATTGACGGGAACGTTAAATGTATTGCAGCGCATTGCTGTCAACCCTCCTGGGTATAGGAACTTTGTCAAACAGCAGATTGAGTACTAAATACGCCAAGTGAAGCTTCAAAACATCTTCAATGTACAATAGGCATCACGCTCCAAACTTGTACAGCACAGTTCCTATGTGATATCGGCACGCAATGCGCTGTAGGATACAACATCTAGTTTAAAACATTTCGTAGAAAATAACCCGAAATATCAGTAGAAGTATCACATTATTAATATTTTCATCATTTTGAAACACCTAAAACTGTGATAAGATGAACAGGTAGGAAGGTGTCGAAAGGACTTGGAGAAGCTAGCGTGACGGGAGCGTTGTAACGGGGAATTGGCAATCCAAAAGTACGCCGAATTCATTTTACATGAATTGAAATAAATCACTTTATTCATGGAAATTTCGTTGGTGAATATTTTGCGATGATCGCAATGAAAAACGTTTTGATTTGACAGATTTTGTCGAATGTTTATTTGCAATGACATCTCAGAGATATATAGCACTATTGATCTACTATATAATTATATGTCCTTACTAGACAATCTACTGCGAGGCTATTTCACTTCAGGGCCCTCACACCGCCCCGCTGAGCCCAGCGCCCCCAATTTCGCCACCTCAGCGTTACGCCCCTTCAAGATTCAAATCACCCACTGGGAGAACGCCGGAGACAAGGTTAAGAACCACTGCCTTGGGGTGTACGATTAATCCGGTTGAAGAGCCCTGATCTATTGCATGCTGTACATTTATTTTAAACGGCCTCAATTGTGATCCAACTTACTGAAGCCTACGAAGGGAACAGTAAGGGAGTATATTTACCGCTACCTATCATTGGTAGGTTTACTTACTTATAGTACTTACTAGAATGGTTATATTTTTGCCGACTTCCACTAGTCCTTGATCTGATTTTATAAAGAAATATCTACATTTTACCACGCCTTCCAGGCTGGCGTGAATGTTGATTTGTTGAAGATTCGGTGTATCACAAATTAACTACGTTTCCGGCTCCGACTCCGGCTATGGCTCCGTATGCGGTCAGTCAATAGTCAGTACCACCGGTTGCAGAATAAAGTATGTATGTGTAAGTTGGCGCTACAAAAGTAACAATTCTTAACTTCGCGATGATATGCTGTTACATTATGTAAATTCAACAAATACCATTGGCGTTGTATCGTTTGAAATAAATGGAAGACGTAGGTCTCTTTAAAACAATTTGTTCTAGTTCCAGTTAATAAGTATTTGCCTGATAAAGTATGATGTAGGCCCTATAACTGTCTTCTTCTGAGTGCTTAATCTAGTCTTGTAATGAAATATACACGCTTTGGTCAACACGATAATCGGTAAGCGATGGCGGTTGGTATTTATTAAGAGTATTGCATAGTTGCTAAGGCTTGATGCACCAGAAACGTGTTTATTGCTTTTCCCCAAAATCATATGTTTCTTCCGGTCAATATAGCAAAGTCTGGAAACGGCTGTTTTGTTCTTCGATCAACTACCAGGTAAACCTTGTGTAGGGAGTCCAATATTTTCGTGTGGAGGCAGTGCTCAGATGATTCCGCTCTATGGAACATTTGTTACAAGTCAATCGCGACGTGTTCACCGGTGGACTGCAGAATGCGTGTCGGATATCCGAACGAGCGTTACTGTACATATCTTCACGGATTCACTACGTTAACCATTCTGACATTGCGCATCCAGTTGAAGAGATAAATAGTTGGCTGTATCCCAGTAGAACTACTGCATGTTTCCGCATTTCGAAGAGCAGGATAAATTAGCGACGAATAAGTGTTACCGTATGATGGATGTCATTTAGCCTACTCTAATTTCCGAGTTTCATTTGTGCAAGCTATAACTTCTTATTATGCTGTAGCAATAATAATGGGTTCCTAGTATATCCGGGTCTGCATTACAAGCTGCTGAAAATTGCGATAGACGAACCTGATACACTCTGAAACTGTAGGTTAGCACAAAATTGCTCGGCCAGGAAAGAGAGTAAACCATACATAAAATGTTATATATTGATAATACAATAAAACACGCAGTGGTGAGATAGGGCCGTGGTATAATCCGTGGTTGCGGTTGTGGTTGCGGGTTCGAGTCCGACCGAGGTTCAGAATTCCTATAGCTAATTGTTAGATATTTATCTAGGCTCCTCCTCGCCAGCTCATACGCGTAAGCGGTGTGTTACAAAAAGCCTAGAAGTTGGGGTGCTATACGTCGACAGTTACGGAATTAAAATGAAAAATTATCGGCCTGGTGTACATGCTAGTAGTAGCCGAAAAATACCATGAATACCAATAAAAATCAAATAAAAGACATAAATGTTGGTCTAGAGTCTAGACTTCTTTATGAAATACTGATCTTGTAAACATTCACAGTAAATATTGAATTGGTAAATATCTTGTTTTAGAGTGGGGAAATGCTTACTGTCTGAATCCACAAATTACTATACATGGGTATGATTAACGCTCGCCTCACGCAGTATCTTACATGTCAGCAACAACGCGGCTACGTTCCTACACTCGTTACTGGTCTCACCAATGCCTTTGGTGCGTGAATGTAAAGGATCGAAGGGCCCAGCAAACACAAAACCGTAAAAGGATCATCCGGGATCATCTCGATTAGGTTCTGATTTTCTAAGTGTCGAGGGAATGTCTAAAATACGTAGTAGGATGGTCTTGTGGTTATATTCAATCAGAATAAATTCATACTCAGTGTTGTCCCATCTCATGCATTAGGCTTCGTTATATCCGGTAGTTAACCTAATATTGCAAATTTTCTATCTCTCGCGGGTATGACTAAAATACGTAGAAAGGATGACTTTGTCGGTACATTCAATCACGATGAATTCCTATCCGGTTTTGTTCGATCTCATGCAGTAGCTTCGTTCTATCCATTAGAAAACAATGTTCTCCCTTCGTTTTATTGCGTGAGGATGTCACCGGTGTTGTATATTCGTGTTGTTGCTCTAAGGTCGAACAGTTTTGTTTTCTTCTGATATATATGATTGTTGCCGCAGAATTCCACATTCGCTATGGACCAATGATTCTTTCTATGACGCATGAATGATGGTATTGGCGCCTCGAATCTATCACTTCACGTGGCGCACTGCATGGTATTGGTCGCATATTATTGTTTGGCTTAAATCGTTTAGTTTAGAGGCGTATTATCGTATTTAGGGTTCTATTTGGCTTTCATGTTATTTAATTCGTAGTATCTGTTTGTATTAAGAATTTGGATTGTGTCATAAATTATTTGGTCAGTTGTATAATCGCTGGGAATTTGGATCATTAAAAACCGTACTTCACCCAAGAAGACGCGTGTTGAAGTTTCAACCAGAGCGAAGACAGCTGACAGTGCTACGTCGTGTACCCAGATTAGGCCTGAAATTTCTGCGATTACACAAGTTTTTAATGATCACATCGCATCAAACGAAACGTTGCACTAAACGACAAAGGATATATCATAATGGAGCTGTTGAAAGATGTTGCGGTCTCCAATCAACTAGCATCTAATCAACGTGGAATTGACGCCCTGGTGTTATCCGAAGATAATATGGAAGGCCCGATTCAACAATTAGCAACGCACGCCAAAGCTTATGGCGCGATAGGAGCTGCAGCACAGCCAAAAAACAACTTGAACAAAACAAAGACTAGAACAAGTTCGAGTTGTGTGTCTGCTGGCATGGTTTCGCGTCATGTGAAAAGAAGCACCAAAAGTGCATTGCTAACCAAAGACAATCTACATATGATGACTACCAGATCAAAGGCAAAGGTTGGCAGTCGATCGAGTATTAAATCAAAAAGTCATGTTACTCAATCACATGGCTCAGGCTCAACAATGTCTACCTCAGATGTGGGTATGACATTGATGCAACAAGAAGCGGTTCTGGAGGCCAGATCTGCTTCATCCTCACAACGTCATATTCTGGAAAAACAGCAACTCATGTTGCGGCATCATCGTGAAGAAGAAGAAATGCTTGAAAAGATTAAATCAAGACGGGAAGAAATTGCTCGACAGCAAAAGCTCGAAGCAGAAGAACTCGAACGGGAAAACAAGTCCGAGGTTGAAACCTTAAGACGCATTAGACAACGAGAGATCGATGAACTCAGTATGAGGCATCAGAGGGACCAATTCGAAATCGTATCTGCGCTTGAGGAAACTCGCGCAGAGAGAAAGGTGCTTGGTTTTGAGCTTCCTACTGTTAATGCTTCAGGTATGAATCGCACCGATGTTCAAATTCCTTTTGTTCCTCAGTCCTTAGAAACCCGACAATCAATTTTTAGCACTAGACTGAGTCCTGTAGTCAAGCAGGAAACTGCCATCGAATTCGTTCCTCAGGTTAATTGTCCATCCATTCCAGGTAGTTCGCAACCTTTGGGTTCAAATACTGTCAACTCGGTGCTAGATCTGATTGATTTTGATAGCCCTTGTTTGCAGGGCCGTAGTGAACCTACTAAGTTACCAAAATATGAACGGGGACCTAAACCCGCTGCTCTTATTTCGACACCAGCCAATGCTGAAGCTTGTTTCTTTGCTCCTAAAAACAATATCAGTAATTCGGAACCCAAGGTTATGTATGCCCAAGTTCCCCAACCTTCTTTATTACCCCTCACGGAACCTCCCATCTTTACAGGAAACGCCAGTGATTTTTATGATTTTAAAATGGCTTTCAATTCTTTAGTAGAGCCATATGCGTTAACACAACAACATAAGCTTCAATATCTAATGAAGTATACAAAGGGTGTCCCGCATGTATTGATCAAAGGTTGTTTGCATGCTGATTCTCAGTCATGCTTTGATAAGGCATGGAAAATATTAAATGAAAATTATGGGCAAGAACATCAAATCAGTCGCTGTTGCCTGGAGTCCATACTTGGAGGTCCTAGTTTTTCTGAAAACGATAGGGATGGTTTGGCAATGTTTTGGGCGAAACTGGTTTCATGCAGAGAAACTTTAATGGGCACAAATAGTTTGCATGAAATTGACAACATTATAGTAATTGACAAAGTTGAGGATAGATTGCCGCAAGGATGGAGAAGTGGATGGAGATCCATTGTGGATAATATTGTGAATGTAAAAAGGGAAAAATTGACCATGCTTGACTTGTCAAATTACATTCGAAAGAAATCTCGAGAGTTGGAAACAAAGCCTAAAATAAATTGGTCCTTGAATAACGAAAGGTCTGTTAATCCTAAAGGAAGCAAATCCAGTTTTGTTACACAGATGGAGAGTTCAACTGCATCATGTCCGCAATGTAAGCAAACTCATTTTCTCAACCAATGCAATATCTTTCGAGCAATGAGTTTTGAACAAAGGCATGATTTTGTGCAGCAAAACAAGCTGTGTTTTTCGTGTCTTCAAGCAGGGCATTTCAGTAAAGAATGTTATCGTAAAAAGCCGTGTTCTCAGGCAAATTGTTTCGGTAAGCACACTACATTACTTCATCCACCTGATAACAATCCTTCCCAAAGTCATAAACCAATTGAATTGATTAAATCGGAACAAAACTCGGAATCTGACAAAACGACGAGTACTTTTGCTAGTAGTATTCAAAAGGAAGCAGGTGCATTACTGCCTGGATTGCCGGTAAAGGTGCGTGTTGGCAATGGTGGAAACGTTTTTACCACCAAAGCGTTGCTTGATGGAGCAAGTAGAAATTCATTCATTACTCATTCATTGCTGAAAAGAATGGGTGTTAAAGGTAGGGATATCAGCGTGGCTGTAAAAACTCTCAATGGCGTTGGTTGCCACAAAACAGAAACTTTGATTGACAATGTAGAGGTATCGGCATATAATGGCAATGATTGGGTGTCCCTTTCAACGCTGGTATCTACCGAAGAGATACCTTTGGGTAAATATGAAATGCCGCTCCAGGAAGATATCCAAGATTTTCCTGAGTTCAATGGAATTGAAATTCCTGATGTGGACTGTGATGTTGAATTGTTAATCGGCTTTGATAATAGAAGTATTCATCGACCAAGAGAAGTGGTTGATGGGCCGGCCGATTTCTACGCCGTTCGCACATTGATTGGTTGGGCGGTGGCGTGTGAGAGAAGTGAAATAAAGGGCAATGGAAAATTGCCCGTCAGTTGCAACTTTACAAAGGTCAGCACAGACAGTGTCCGTGAAATGTGTTCGGACGTAATTGATTCAGTAAAAACTAAAAGGACATGTCTTGCAACTGTAGTGAGTGATGTTCCTACACCTGGTATTGAATTCATGGATGAGGCAATAAAAAAACATTGTAATTGGTTAAAACTCAAGAAGGTGATTGCTTGGGTGTTACGATACAAAGATAGGTTGCTCTCTAAGGTTAGAGGAACATCTGGCGGTAATGAATCGCTCCCTGCAGGGCTATTAACAACAGATGAACTGTTGCGTTCGGAAAGAGAAATTATCAAACATGAGCAAGCAAAATTTTATGTTACAGAAATGCATGCGATTGCAAATGGTCAAAATCTCAGACCTGCAAGTACTTTGTACAGGTTGAAGCCTTTTATAGAAAATGGGTTATTGCGGGTTGGTGGCAGAATAATGGAAGCCCCCATTGCTTATGAAAATCAACACCAAATTGTAGTGCCAAGAGATAGCATGATTGCTTCTGCCATTTTTGAATGGCATCACAAATTATCAGGACATTCGGGTCGTGAGCATGTCCTGGGAATGGTCCATAAAAAATATTGGATTGTGCGCCCTCAGCCCAAATTGAGAAAAATAATATATGATTGCGTGATATGTCGCAAACGGCAGCGACAGCCAGAGTCGCAGCAAATGTCAAATCTTCCAGCAAATCGGGTCATTCCGGATAAGCCACCCTTTTCATATGTGGCTTTGGATTGCTTTGGTCATTTTGACGTTAAAAGAGGGTGTAGCATTGAGAAACGTTATGGGGTGATATTCTGTTGCTTGAATACAAAGGCAATTCATATTGAATTGACCCACAGTTTGACCACCGATTCATTTATAATGGCGTTGGAAAGATTCACTAACCGTCGGGGTCAAGTTCTTGAAATTCGATCAGATAATGGCTCAAACATTGTTGGGGCGGAGCGAGAAATTAGACAATCTNTCAACAAATGGAATCAAGTGCAAATTAATGAATGCTTGCTTAAGAAAAATATCAAATNGATATTTCAAACTGCCAGGGCATCTCACCATGGTGGTATTTTTGAACGTCAAATTCGGACGGTGAGGAAAATCCTACGGGCAATTTGCAATGGTCAAGTGTTCTCAGATGAGTGCCTAGCAACCCTGATGAGTGAGTGTGAGTCAGTTGTGAACAACCGTCCAATCACAACGGTATCTGATGATCCTTGTGATCTTGAACCCTTAACNCCNAACTCTCTGCTTCTCTTGAAACAAGGTCCTGTCTTACCCCCAGGCATATTTAATNAAAAGGATAATTATTCNCGTAGACGCTGGAGACAGGCTCAGCATTTGGCTGATGTTTTCTGGAGGAGGTGGCGCCTAGAGTATTTGNNAAGGCTCCAAANACGGCCCAAATGGATTGATNNTAAATGTAACCTAAAAATCNATGATATNGTCCTAATCATGGANGATAACCTGCCCCGAAATGCATGGCTTCTGGGCNNTGTCACNCAGGTATTTCCTGGCAAAGACGNCCTGGTAAGGTCNGTTCGTATCAAAANAAAAAATTCTGAGCTTGAGAGGCCCATTACTAAGTTGGTGCTNNTTCAGAGCTNGTCAACATGATCNNAATTNATTCACTAGAACANNGCTTGTTTCNATACTCGGTGTTTTGTTATTTACTACTGTNGTACNCATTGNNTACTACAGTACTCGTTGTTTNCTGNAGTATGTGNTTNCGTNANNGATGNCATGAGTGACACTTTGGCTCAATACANTTTAATTGATTNGNNGCATTNGTTGTNTTTGTTTTTTCGCATGNTTTTTGGGAANNTGNTGGTTCACCTGTGAAAAAAATGTGTATAAATTTANTGTAATAAATTTCCCATTTTTGGGGGTGAGGGTGTTGNCGCAGAATTCCACNTTCGCTATGGACCAATGATTCTTTCTATGANGCATNAATGATGNTATTGGCGCCTCGAATCTATCACTTCACGTGGCGCACTGCATGGTATTGGTCGCATATTATTGTTTGGCTTAAATCGTTTAGTTTAGNGGCGTATTATCGTATTTAGGGTTCTATTTGGCTTTCATGTTATTTAATTCGTAGTATCTGTTTGTATTAAGAATTTGGATTGTGTNATAAATTATTTGGTCAGTTGTATAATCGCTGGGAATTTGGATCATTAAAAACCGTACTTCACCCAAGAAGACGCGTGTTGAAGTTTCAACCAGAGCGAAGACAGCTGACAGTGCTACGTCGTGTACCCAGATTAGGCCTGAAATTTCTGCGGTTACAATGATCTTCATTATATATATATTCGCTCTTTCGGTAATCTCGCATGTTCAACGAGTATGGCTAATAGTTTTATTCAGAGAATAACTAAATAAGTGAGATGTTGAACGTTCAGGAATATGATTATCGATGCGTGACTTGTAGAATATTTCGGCGATTCAAATTTTACGTCATCGCGCCGGACAAAGATTTGACGCGCAACAGGTCGCACCCAGGCATAGGTCGCTCTTTCTGTATGGTAAATGCCGTAAATATATAGGAATTGTGACTGACTGAGGTAGCGGGTTGAAGGTATATACGCAGTAGCATATAACTTATGGGGNATTTCGAATTGCCTGTAGTATATGACGCCTAGAGCTGTTTGACTTTCTGCAAAACAGGTGTAGACAACTANAGAAAAGTTTCAGCTTTTCCAGGNTAGAATTAGAGCTAAACCGTTTTTTCCGAATTNNATTACAATTATATTGCTGGCATTTCGCTCTNATTNAGTGAAATTAGACCACTATAATTATCTAGTTGTCCAAGTCGCTTCAAACATCTGAATTACCGGTACGCGGTACCTATATACCTACGGGCTACGGCATATCATACNGTAATATTTATGCTTGAATTTTCTAGGTATATAANTCAATATAGATACATACCTGTAGAACACTGATTCNTGATTTTATAAAAGTTGGTGCAAGAATGGACATTTTCAACTTGATGTTGATTAATGGAGCAAAATTTGATATTTGAGTGCAATTATACCTCGAANCCAGTGACAAGATTATTAATCGTNGAAACCAANCGCAGCTTGTATTTATGTTGGCCCAGAGAATTTGGCTAGCCAGACCATATTGATAGAATATGGTCACAGTAAGATAATATTTTGGGCTAATTTACATGAACTTTCCAACATTTGATTTGATATGTCCGCTAAAACAGTTGTTATTCTGCTTTCGAATAAGACCTAAATTGCTGGTTTCAATGGTAACTGTGTTTGTCAAAGGCTGTAAAGGTAATTTCTTTTCCATGTTAGATGTTTGTTTGTTTGTTTGTGGTGTTCATGGTGGTGGTTTGACTACACTGGTCATTTTACACCAGGCCGGTTCTTATTATTATCATTCCGTATCTGCCCGATTACCAGTGAACTCGGCACTTAGTGAATTCGGCCGCACAAACTCGGCACTTGGTGAATTCGGCCGGAATAGCGGTACCGGTCACCATGATTGGTTACTGGAATGTTTGCCGGTGAACTTGGCACTTTGAGTGGTTGTCAATGTTGTACGGGGGTCAGGGCATGCGTAGATCACACAGTCAATGCGTGATTAGATCACAGATTGCGTAATCGCGGGAAATAACGCGACGCTCTTCACTTGGTGAACTCGGCCCTTGGAGGAATTGGCACTAGAACACCTTCGCATTAGAAATGCATTTAATATGAATGAACAGTATCAAAAAGGAAATTTAAACGTGTCGTGGCTCGCGGTAGATCTCGTAATCTTGGGATCCGTCAACCCTGTTATCGAGACACCCTAACTCCAGAGTGGAATCGTCTCTCCAAAGGCAAAAAATAATTTATTTTGACGTGATCATGCGAAACATTTGTTGATGAGGAACACTGGGTTGTCGTGATCGATAAACGAAGAAGCGCCGCTTGATCTTCCACGGTTTCGATCTCACACACAACGCCAAAATCCATCTTCTCAAAACTTACACGACACAGGCCCGTCACTCACGCCATTGATTCCAAGCAGACCGCGCGTGGTCGGTATATGAGCGCTGCGTTACTTCCCGTGGCTATGCAATCCGTGATCTAATCACGCCGTGACTGCATGATCTACGGATGCCCTGACCTCCTTACAAGATTGACGAATCACTTGATAATACTATGATTAGTTTAATAATTCATATTAATAGCTGTTAATACACTTCATTACAAAATTTCCCGAGGGCCGAATTCACCAAGTGCCGAGTTCATCGGCAACCATCTGCCCACTTATAGCACGGCCCGCTCCTAGACTTTTTAAGACATGGCTATGCGGATCAGATGGCGAGGAGGAGCCTAGATAAACGGCCAACACTTCGGTAGGAATTATGGAGTCGACGTGTCAGGCTCGAACCCGCAATTCATTGGTGTTTAGCTATAATGGAACGTACCACTACGTTACCTCGCCATACCTTGTAAAATGGGACCGTAGCATTTGGCATTTCGTGTGGCAATTGACTTTTGTGTGGAAAATTGTGTTTGTTTCAGAACTTATCCGAAACTTTTATTCCGCCATAGATTGTATATGATAAAACGATATCGGAATTGATCCTAGAATAATTCCAAAGCCACTCACCACAAAGGAGGATTTAAAGAAGTTTGATGACATATTGAATGAAAGCAAAAGCCTTTGCAAGATATGTGGTATGTTGAATCTGTTTTGTTATTTTTAAATACCGTACTTTGTTGTGCCGATAGCAGACGGTATATATAAACGTAAGATGTGGAAGCTATCAAGGTGTTATGTTTATTATTTTTAGAAATTCAGTCAGTCAAAGTGGACGATCGTATTGCTTGGATTATATTTAGGCTTATTTTAGCATCTTTGAGATGCAACTCTGAACGTGGACGGTCATGAACAGTCAACTAATTCTGTTCCTATATTGACGTATCAGACAATTGCACTCGTACCGTTGACGGCGACAATATTGGTCATTCAGCAAGAAGCATCCTGAAGAAGGTTCCCAGTCTGGTGTAGTTATAGCAGTGTTGGGATCAAGTCACTACCTTCGAGTCACGAGTCATTTCGAGTCATTGCACATTTTGACTCGAGTCAAGTCAAGTCAATCGATTNTCATTGCACANNTTGACTCGAGTCAAGTCAANTCANTCNATTTTCGGAGGTGACTCGAGTCAAGTCNAGTCAAGTCAAGTCAAGTCACGAGTCAAGTCACTATTCAAGTCAAGTTGCCTTTTCGAAGTATAAGGNATGCTTACGTCATTGCATTTTGCTAGCTGTCAGAAATAAAGATTGAGTGGTCATTNATTCTGGACTCATGAACGAATATAGANTTAAATATANACGCAAGAAGGCGCTTTANTGCTCANATATACGTAGAAATGCTAAACTACATAAGTAGTAGCGTAGCCTCGGATTATAGTTACCAGCCAAAATAGAGAATAGANAAACAATACATTACCCAGTTACAAATTGATATGATAANATTCGGGCCTGCNCTAATGGNTGAGGNCTATAGAAACTATGTTAGAATTCAATTTCAATAAAACAAGTTTGGTTAAGTTAAGAACAGAGAACAGAAATAGACATTTTGCTATTAAATNACTTTACTATACTAGTTTACGACAGCGTTAACTGTAAGCTTCGATCACTTCGTTTCCGATCAATTTATTTGTGTGAGAACAATGGAGGTTCCAGTAAAAATCACAATCATTGAATGATTGGTTACACCAGCGTTTCGCGTACAATCCGAACATATGCAAGACACAATGATTTTTATTGACGTCGATGGCTTGATGACTCGAAATTGACTCGTGAATTTTGCTCCGAGTCACGAGTCAGTCCACATTTCTGATACGCCGAGTCAAGTCAAGTCAAGTCATTTTAGCAAAGTGACTCGAGTCAAGTCAAGTCATACGAAAAAGGTGACTCGAGTCTGACTCGAGTCAAGTCATGACTCGAGTCATCCCAACACTGAGTTATAGCAGAGTCGGAAAGAATGGGAAATACGCTTTCATCAACCTCCATTTGAACAAGATTACATATAGTAAGAGACATTCATGATATGCTGCAAATGTGACTGTGTTCTTTGCCTAGTCACCCCACTCATGTAATTATTGAGGCTTCATGCCAGGGTTGTAACCAAGTCACAAGGCTCCGAGTCGCAAGTCAATCTCACTTTTATAGTTTTGACTCGAGTCATTTTCAATTCACCACCGGGTCAAGTCCGAGTCCAAGTCAGCGATCAGAGGTCCAAGTCCGAGTTATGGTATTATGACTCGAGCCAGAGTCTAAGTCATTGTGTTATCTGCCCAGTTTCCAATTTAAGTCTTGTTAAACCAACTTTTTTTTTGTGATATCGAGTGGGTTGCATTTATAATATACGAATTTTCCTCACTTTTAGCAGTTTTACCAGTATCGATAGACGAAATCCCAATAGCGATTTGCTGTACTATTCTTTGAAATAACCATGAAATGTCGGCCTTGGCCGTCTGAGTCTCAAGTCATGCGCAATGAGTCGAGTCATTTCCGTACTTTGAGAAGATGACCCGAGTCAAGTCGAGTCAACAGAAAATCGTGACTCGAGTCTTACAACCCTGCTTCATGCAATGAGCATTTACTTTGAAGATAAATAGTAATTAAATAACTGGTTGGTGGTACAAAATTTTAATACTGCTTTCAAAAGGACCTTCATGATAAACGTTATTGAAACCCGAAGAACTTTTCGCGTGCCAATTATAGAGCTACCGGCACGATAAAGGAAGCAAAACAGAGTTTAATTCAAAACCAGATGGAGAATTATGACGCATTAATGTCGAATTTAGAAATAACATCAATGGAGCCAGAACACAGCAACAATGCAGTGTATAATAACAGTTGCTTAAAACAGTATGACAGCGTGACACAATTCTTTAATTATTTATTATAGTGGTGCCCACCGTAAATACTATTTTATTCAAATCCAAATTTTTCGATGGCAATAACTCCGCTTCCACTTGTTTGAATCGAACCAAATTTGATGAATATCGTTTCTATACACAGCCTAACACTTTCATTGGGTGAACAGAAAATTTTTCTATTGATTTTTAAAATAATAAATAGAAACTTTCTTTTCCTGTAGCAATGCGGCTACTGTTTGGAATTGAACCAAATTTTGTGTGTAGGCTTGAATTAGGTAACCTAACAATTTTATCAAGTAGCCAGAACGATTTGAGAAAAAAAGTCATTTTTAAGAGCCCTAATGTCGATGTCAGAGAAACGTTTTAGGGTAGGCCTACTCTCATGTCTCGCAGCGTTCTCTACATACTTGTCAATTGCGATACAAACTGTTCGCTTGTATTGGTAAAGCCATCCAACTTCGAATTGTAAAATGTTGGGAGTCTTGATATCAAATTTTTGAAAGGTGCACTTTGAGAAATTTTGGAATCTGTCAAATTATACAAACATTTTTAGCAAATTCTTTGACATATTTCATCTATTTGGGACTCGATCAACGTAAAAGAATTGGTAATTATTTTATACAATATATTGTATTTGTAGTTGAAGTATAGTAATAATTCTTATGGTTACCGCACTTATAACGATTCACGGCCATAACTGGAATAATTAGAATGATGTAACTTTCAAATTGTCATGCATTTTGCAACAACATTGTTCTCAATTTTCAAGGTGCTGACTATTGGAGGAAGAATCACCATTAAGCCGGGAATTCACGATCCGTAAACGCGGCCGACTGTTTCTCTCCTCAAGCGAAAGCGACAGAGGAGAGAAACGAAGAGAAAAAAGGAGCAGAAATAGCAAGAGTGTGACAAGTCGCGTCCGTTCGCTTTAATGCGTATTTCCATCCGCGGAGCGCGAAGTAGTAGGTGGGAAAACTGTTAGGCGTTTGGTTAGCGCTTATATAAGGTTGACTCCAGCGCTGTATTTGCTAAATGTTGCGGTGAAATAGGGGTGATGTCATTTGGTATCAATATTGACTATTAAAAGACCATTTGTTAGTGGTCATGGATTTGTTCGGCCAGTATGCAGTAATTTCTGATGGTCACTTCCCGGGCTTCTGTTCTCCAACCCCTCATGATTGTTATTCTGCTTCTAGTAAGACTGTCGATTCTAATGTTTTATCGTATCATTAGTCGGAGGTTTCGCTCGCTTTATTTACAACATTTTGCTCTCTGCTAGGTCAATTACTGGCTGAGTATCACTACAGCCTAAGGAACTGCACTAATTCTCATTTTAATGTCTTGCTGTCAATTCTAATAATTTGTTAATGTCTATACCAGTGCCGCCACTCAAATGTTTTGTTCTCTGTACACAATATTGTTAGGTCTTCAGCTTTCCAGGCAGAATATCATTCCACTTTCTAGACTTAGTATATATCTCTCCAACTAGCTGCCGAATAACTGATTCGTTTGGATTGTTGAATTGATCATTTTTGACAGAATGTGACGAAATTTTAGTCAAGAATTCATTTTGTGTTAGTGGCTGTTTTCAAAGATTGCTGAAGTAGTCAGCGTTGATCTTGATAATCAAGTAGAAGTGGCGATTGAAGTCAGTTCTCTAGTC
>ATSW01002788.1:0-20648 GCA_000444245.1 Botryllus schlosseri | reverse complement strand
GCCAAATCGCCCCCTGGGGGGCGATATCGCCCACGTTGGGAACCACTGGTATAGTATAACGTAACAATAACAACCGTATCATTTCTTAAGCTGCCGGGTCCTTGGTACATTCAACTCGATTCAGACCCGATAATTCAAGATACAAAACGCTGTTTTCTGTTGCAAGATTTCCGAGAATTTCCGGGAGATGCCATCTACGTCACCCACTGGGATTTGGTAGCGATGAAAGGACGGTAATATTTCGTCAGACACGCATATTGTGCGATTGCTTTTGCATCAATTTTGTTTTATCCATGCTAGTGTGGAGCCAGGATATACTTTATTAGCCCAAAGGTGGATTCGGACAAACGGATCAGAGCTACTATTGGATGAGCAAGCAGGTCGGAATTATGAAGGGTTTGAATTTTGAACCTCGCTCGTACTTGACTTGGCGACTGAGCGCTTGACATGACATTAGTTCTCTCATAGCTGCAAACTGAGTTGAGTATTAATCTATCCCACATAGGTGAAACTGCCTTCCTTGAATTTGATTCAAAAAGTTTTAACTTCAATTCAAAATCGACCCTTTGGCTGATAGTTGAATTTTACACCTTCAAGATTCGAGGCAATTGATATACAAGCTATAACGGTCGCTTCCAGTCTCAACCCCCATAACGAACGCTATGCCGTCGGGTGTATACAGTCTTCGAGAGCGAACGTTATACCACAGTTCAAGTAACTATGAACTATGGTTAATTGGTTATATTACAAAATACTGTCGGCAGGCCGTCGCATGATCTGTGCAGCTAGACGTGCGTTGTGAAGTTTACCTCCAGTCACAACACGTCACAATAAAATACGAAAATTGTTTGTTTGTCAGTGGCCTCTTGGAAAGTGGGAATATCCTCGAAGGGACAAAATACTGCCATTATAGAGGATGATGTAGAAGGTATATATTCATAATCATAAGTCCTTCGATTACTTATCTGTATCTGAAGATAGAGTTCAACTTACTGTTTCCGATTACAGATTTGGAAAGTTCTGAAAAGGAACCTATCGTCTTTATTACAGACTATCAGACCTATATAATCGTGTTGCGTTGCGTGAACGGTAAGAGCAATAAACATATGTGTGATGATGCAGCCGTTTATTAAAAGCTATTGGCGATATTTTCGCAAGAAAGCATAGCTTCAAATCACGGGGTCGTCGGAATTGCTTCAGCGATTCGGTGTCGCTGTGAAACGACCACGTGGATTATTTTGCAGGCGAGAAAGCCGTTAGAACATTTTCACGTCACCCCATTCCCAGAGAAGAGGATAACTGTAAAGTAAGGGACGAAATAAAGAAAGTCGGTCGCGGATGGGAGTGTATCACTTTAGGAGAAGCAGGATGCGACGGAGTACCTATTCGTGATCTCGTAATAAATTAATACAGTCATATTGTAATGATATAGCGTATGAATAGAAAATTCGCATGCTCGTTGTACTTTCGATGATATTGTCAATAAGACAATTGATCGAACTTGTGGAGGCCTGTAATGGCCCAGAAGAACACATCGGAAAATTGCAGTGTAATCGGTAGTCCGCAAGACCAGTAAGTTTTACAAGTCCGAGTTCAATTGGTTATGAACTAACGATGTCTCGCGACTGCCGGTGCGCCATCACACACTGCCACATTAGGCCTACCTTATTGCCAACATGGAATACAGTTACGATCAGGGCCGTAACAGCACTTCGTCAGNCCCCCCCCCCAAAAAAAAACGTTGGTCTTGGGCCCCGCATATGATGATAAACCAAACTGATGGGGGGCTTCGCCCCCCAGACCCCCTCAGGCTATACGCTGTTCACCGTTACTTATCATCTACGTTAAGGCCTATTTACTGAGTCAGCTTTTCTCGCCTAAACGCGCGAAGCGCGAAAAATTTCTACAATTCATGATTGAATCGGTCATTATGATCGGAATTGCTTATATATTGCTATAAATTTTTATCCTCTCTCTGCTCACGTAATCAGATTTACAGGTAGAGCTGAGTGAGGTGTGCTCGGACAGGTAGGACCCCTCAATAATAATTAAACATCTTCGGACGTATATACCCGTTGGCAGGAACGAAACAGATCTTCGTCAGCCCCCCACAAATAAATTGGGCCTTGGGCTCCCATAGGGTGATAAACCTACCCCCAATCACGTTGTTTTCTTTTGCCACGAAATTAGTCGTACTGACCAGTGAGCCAGCGCCAAGCGCGAAAATTTTCGATAATTCATGATAAAATCGGTCAATAAGATCGGGAATTGCATATATATTGCTATCAATTTTTTGTCCTCTCTGCTCACGTAATCAGATTTACCGGTAGCGCTGAGTGAGGTGTCTTGGAAACTTGTAGGGCCCGTTGGTATGACTCCGTAACATGATGTTATTTTGTGACCTCCTGTCTGCTATATCAAAAAATATAGAATCGCCCAAACGTAGGCTACTGAACTAAAAGACGCACAATATTTCAAATTGGTAGGCGCCAGTCATTTAGGCGCCTATGGGCGATTAAACCTATAAGTATTTTGCATATATAACGAAGTTTTCGGTCAGCAAAAGGGCAGTCCTTTTCGGCCAAGGTTTTCTCGCTTCCGATCGTTCTGGCACACTTCTTGGAGTCGCATGTTACATGGCCTAAAACTTTATGTCTTGGTGCATCGTGTCGCGGTAATGGCCAGCGCCGATATGCCCATTTCTAGAAATCTTGCGTAATTTTTCTTTGGGGAAGAGCACCCCAAAATGAAGATATTTGGCAACTTGAAATCGCGCTAAGCGCGAAAAAATTCTGAAAAAGTTGCATAATTTTTCAAAAAATACTCCATAATTTATGCTAATTCACGAAATAATTTTGGGCCCCCTCCAATTGGGGGCTTCGGGGTGCGGCAGTTACGGTCCTGGGTACGATAAGCAGTTATGGTAACTCGGGCCCGTGGACGGACACATGAGCAATGAGTATATGGATCAGGGTTAGAACGCATTTGGCGTGTATCACCTGATCAGTCTGGTGCGCCAGGGACCGGGATTTAAGTAGCATAGGGATTTCCGCAACTCAGTAGATGATGTTGCTACGGTAAGCAGCACGACTGCATTAAGCCAAGCGTGGTGTACAGGCCTTCACCATTCCCAAGTTGATGAGGACGAACTCAGAATTGATGACGAATTTCTTTTGCGAACATGGTTCTTCTAATTCCAATCTAATTTGGAAATGCCGATCCTTTCAGGTTGTCCAACTCTGTCCACAAGAGGGCATCTCCATAACCCGCCAGACACGTCAACAAGCGGAGTATTGCACAGACTTTATTCACGACAAGCCAATAACAACGTGAAATCGGGAGTACCGCTTGGTACGGTCAATTTCAGTTCGCGAACAAATATGCTGCCGAACGGTCACAGTTTACGTAATGGCAGAATAGAAGAATCAACGTAGAAAATACAAAGAGAAAAATACACTCAATAAAACGAAAGATCAGCACCGAACAAGTTCAATCGGCACCGCTGTGCCACATAAGGCTATGACATAGACCAGTGGTTCCCTGACTTTTCGACTATCTCCTCCTTATCAAGATTGATATATCTTTGTCGCCTCCCTAACAGCTAGAGGTAATCAGTAGTGAATTAATTCTATCATGCTGTAGTACTCAAACAGACCAAATCCAATGCTTATACCTCAACAGTGTTTTATGGCCGAAATACTAGTTTTCGCACACTTATTACTGTCAAGTGCTACGTAGTTTTTGAATTTACTTAAACGATACGTTCCTGCAAAGTTGGAGAGAATTCATAAGCAAGTTGATTCCATCCTTTTCACCTCTTGCGGGCCTGAGACGAGCACTGAGTTGCGTTTTTATCAACATCGGGCCATTACAAATTGAACTAGGCCAGGAACCAAACAGCTAATCAAATAGAATTGAATGCACGTTTTGTGCAGTGGTTCTCAACAGGGGTGTCAGTTGGAAGGGGCGCCGCGAGAAAATGAGGTAAAGACATAAAATAAAAAGAACATCCTTATTCTGAGTAGCATTAGGGAAGAGAGGCTTGACCGAAATTTTACCTCGTTTAGTCACAAACATCATATAGCCATTTTTAGGTGCTCCTACTACCAAGGTGCCGCGACTATTATTCCTTTCAGCGGCAATTTCAAAAAGGTTGGGAACCGCCCTTCGAACGTTTTCGCCCCGCTTTGGTTTGGGAACCACCGATGTAGAATATATAGATATATATATATCACGGACAAATTAATGACCAGGCGCGTCAGATTTTGAAACGCTCGTAACCGCGGCCGACAACGTATTCACACCCATAGTCGACGACGCCACCGGGCTGGTCAGACCGGACACCACATCACTGACAGTGGTCAAGACACGAGAAATTTCCGTATTTTGAGACGCAGTCTTCCCGAGCGCAATTCTGACAGTATGATTGGATCGGGCCAGCATCGATTTTTCAACCATTTTCGGCACGGCGGACGTCGTCATTTTTGTTTTCGGCACCGTGACCAGACTGTGCGGCATAGATATCAGGGAACGCTTTAACATCGCCCCAGGACCGGTGGTTGACATCTTTGCTAGAGCAGGCGTGACAACGTTACTCACGACAAGCCGGGATGAAAACGCGTTGCTTTTACGGGCCGGTAATATCACCGGCAGGGTGGCACCGATCGAAGACTTTCCCAAGGTCAACTCGCCACCCCAAGAGTTTGCAGGGATAGCGCCTGTAATATACACAGGCACGGTCACTCCATTTGACGAAACGCCTGGACCCGCCGTGGTCGTACGATTCCAGTGCACAGTCCCAGTGTTTAGCGCAGGATTAGCCACGCTCGATATTGAAGTAGACACCACACCACCAGACACTGGGGCTGACACAGTTTTCATACGTGATTTCAAATCGGAAATATTTGCAGTCATTTTCCGCACCTGCATCAGAGTCACTGCGTTGCTCACAGGCGCCTGCGGCTTTGATTTCTGCGTCTTGCACGTTAAGTCCGAAGTCTTTGCGTACGTTGCCTTTGCCTGAACGCACAAATTAGCCGCGGAAGTGACTGCCTTACTGGCCCGGACTTTGGCCTGGTCCTGCTGTACCTTAGACGCCGCCGCGTTTAATGACGACAGTACCGAGTCGATCTGCTGCACCTTGCTCTGAATGCTCAACCTCGACTCGTTGAACTTGATCAAACTCTCTTTCCTGTTTGCTATTGTCGTCGTCGTCGGCACTGCGATCGGGACAGCTTCGACGGTCGTCAACGCGACCGCGTCAGTCACCGGGACATACTTTCGCGTTATCGGGTCGAAACGAGCCTTTGGTTTGCGTGGGGTGTTCTTGCCCTTTCGGCGGCCGCCTTGGTTGCGGGCGGCCGTCATTTTTCCCGCTTTGGCCGCAACCACCTTGGTCACTTGGCTCGGCGGTGCGGTCGTCGCGCTAGCGTAGCTGACTATCATCGGCGCCGCGGCGGAGACTGCGTAAGTGGAGACTATGCGTCCTGAAAAGTATAGAGTGTGGACGATAAAAGGCTTTGATTCCACACAATACTGTATTTGGTTACCATCTACTCGTGCTTGCTGGCCCCTAATCCTAACCTGTACCTACCCCTAACAGTTACAGCCAGGATTCGCCGAACAACATCGATGGTTCAAGTATTATGATCAACGTACGCTGTCTTGTGAACAATGAAAAAAACTTTAAACATGGATTGGGAAAAACCACAATAACATATTTGGTAATACGACTGATTGTTGATATAGAAAGTTCTATTGAATTATCTACCAGTTCTTGACGATTACCTCTGACTGACGAGTGTCTGTATAAAATATCACTGCTTACTTCAATGTGAATGTAGAATTGAATTGCATATTGAAATTCTGTACCTCCAAGAATCTCCTAAAATAAAATATCTATAGTAATGCATTCCAGTTACGTTCTTCGGACTGATATAGCCAGAGAGAAGTCTCGATGCCATAACAAACCGATAATTACACGAGTAGTTTCAAGATAAAGTAAACCCCATTCTCGCAACGCAACGAACACATCGACGTACCTTGGTCCAAACGAACGCTCCCTTGTTTCATCTGCATATTCGTAGCCGCGTTCAAACTGCTTATCTGACTCGCCTGGTCTTGACTCAAATGCCTTCTCACTGCATTTCCGAAATTAAAAAAATGCAAATAACCCCGACGGCAACAACGAGACAGTACTACAACGTACCGTAGGCGTTTGCGTCCTTCAAGGTGGTGCCCTGCTGTTTTATGACGATACCTTGCTGCGCGTTCACAGCTCCCGGCTTTTGTACGAGAGTAAGATGCGTTTGTCCCATGCTCGCGTTGCCATTGTTGACAATTATGAATTGCTGGCCCGACTGTGAAAGAAATATACGTTGCTGTTATGCATGGAGGTGGTCAGTCGGTCAAGTGGCTATTCAACCAGAAGTGGAAGTAATGACATCAATTGCCACTCAATCAAAAGTAGAAACTACTGAGACGTGTAAAAACTACATCAAGTAGAAGTAGAAAATGGAACGTTCACCCAATTAGGCAGTTTCAACGACTTTTAGCAGTCGGAGGCTATTTTCGAAATGGCATGATGTAGCCTGTCTATGCGATTAACACAATGAACTGCAAATATATTCAGTTATTATGATACTGCGGCAATTCCACTCATAACAGCGATGAAACCGCAAAACTACTTCTCACTTTTTTAAATCCAAAGAGTAAAAAGTAGAAAGTAGTTTTGCCGAAAGTAGAAGTGTAAGTAGTACAAAAATGTAACCGCCCGAACAAGTAGTGCAAGTGATCAAAAGCTACTTAGCACTCCGAAAAGCATAAGTACTGTTACTGACAGCCTCTGGTTACACATCACGTACACTGGAACCATGCCAGACAGATAGCATTCCGTAGTCTATAAAACCCATAAAGCAAAAACTTGACAAACACGCACGACCATCGAAAGACAATCGCTCACCGGAAGGTTGTTAAGCTGCGGCTTGACATTGACGATCGAACCGTGGGCGTGACCGACTTGGCCCGGACTGGTCAGCATGTTCTGACCGGCCGACTGCAGATTCGTCTTCATCAGAGCGCTGACCGGTATCAGCAGCATGTTCTGCAAATTAAAACCCGATCAAGTCAGCGCCAGCGGAATTATACTGTTACACTAGAGATCAACACGGAATTGAACAACAAAAATGAAATAGATCTGGCCTTGAAGCTCGATTGAGAACAGGCGAAGGTCATGAATTCTGCCATTGGCAAACATCTCTTGGATAATCTTGTTCGTGCGAAAAATTATCGAGGCTACGGATTTCGCGTCGTCGTTAGAGGCCGTTCACACTTTCATTTGTGTGCCTTGGAGTCTACTTTTATCAAAATATGCCAACCTAGTTTGCGAAAATAGTTCTAATACCAACTAAAAATAATACATTGCACTTGAGTGATCTCTACGCCCCGATTATTCGAAACTTGATGCCGGTGATGTCATGATGGTGACACGGTTGTTGCTATACAATGTTCTTTTTCAATTCTCTACTAGTTGCTGACGAATACCACTGACGAGTGTCAGCCGACAGTATTCGGGTTCATTGCAATATGAATATACTATTCAAACGGCCAGATTTGGACAATAAATCTCTAACCATTTCCAGTTTTCATGAGACTTTTGAAAAAAATTGAACCATTACCAGAATTGGATATGGCACCAAACTGACTATGGCTTTGAAAATATTAAATCCGGTCATCTCTGTGCCACACACACACACTCACTTGCTGGCCGTTAGCTCCGTTTATAATGGCCCCGGACGGCACAATCACTTTGATGACGTTGCCGCTCTGAGACTGCTGCGACTGCATGATGCCGAACGGGACCGCGTGATTTTTCGGAATCTGCTGCGTTTTGGCGACCGCGCGAGACACGTTGCCGGCGGACAGGTGCAAATTCGCCGCGACAGAAGACTTTGTCGCCTTGACTTTGTGGACAAGAGAAGCCGCGGTTACCGCGCCAGAAGTCACCACTTGGCCTTGCATGCCTGGAAATGAAAACGTGGTCAAACGAGGTTATCGTGCATATTGCACAACTGGTCCGTTGCGGTAGGCTTGGTCTTCGGCCCATATTGATGGTTCTAGCTCACCAACAGATCAGCGCTTGTTAAATTGGGGTCCGCAGAGCAGTTTTAAAGGGGATCGTGGAAGGCCAATTTTTAAAATTCAACTGTAAAACTACTCCTTTACTTATTAGATCCGTCCTTTTTTTTTGACTTAATTCACTGTGACGCGGCTGGGTGGAAGTGTTGACCGGGTAGCTCTGCAACTAGTCCTTATCTCAATGAGGCAGATGCCCTTTTTTGTAGTCATGAGGCGGCTAACAGCAGGATATTTTTCAGTCATAAACTTTACCGAAACATTTTCACTCAGAATCTTGCAACAGATTGAATGACGGATTAATGCGCGACAAAAAAAATCGATACTTCAAATTAAAATTGAATGACCGAGGACAGTGGTTCCCAACGTAGCCGATATCGATTTTGAGAAACTGGGGGGGGGGACGAAAATAACGAAGGGAGCGAAGATGTTAGAACGGCCACACTCGACAAATCGGCACGAAATGAACCCGAAAACGGGTTGTTCCAGATCTGCCTAGAAACTTGACTGAAAAAAGGTACGATTATCTTGGATACGTGTCTTACGCGAGTCAATATCAAAGAATTGACCCTTTTTTTAGTCGATTCACCAGCGATCAGAGTTGAGTTTTCTAAAATTTCCTGTTTATTTTATGTCCTCTTTTTCGGTTCTGAAAATATGGAGCGTGAAAATTTGCGTCGAGCTTGATGAGTCAAAAAAGGTTGGGAACCACTGATGCATACTGTTTTACAATTATGACCGTGATCTCTGCCCGTGACAGTGGGCATCCGTCGCGACATGGAATTTGACCAAAAAAAAACGACACAACAAGAAGAAAATTCTGGAAAAATATACGACCTAAAAAAATCAAGGCCGCAAGCTAACCCGGTGGCAGCACGTTCACAGTCTTGTTTGTCGCGTTATTCCTCAGACTCGCGGACGACGTCTTCTGCAACTGAGCGTTGTTCTTCACTTGGACGGGCGAAGAGGCGGGAGGCGGTATCACGTTGATGGCGGTGCCCAGCTCGCGAAACTGTCCGGACGGAGATCGCGGCACCATCCCGGAAAAGGACATCCCCGATATCGTCCTGGTCAACGGCGGGGTCGCGGGCGCCAAGCTGCTGGGTGCCGTCAGGGTGAATGACGTAGAAACCGTGCCAGTTCGGGACTTGCGACTGGGTCCCGAAGACGTAGCCACGACAGAGGATACCGACTCGAGCATCAACGATTCTGACTCGACCTCCTGTGTTAACGCAAATCCAGCATCAACTGTGGCTCGCCATGTAAAACATCAAACATTCTTCCGGCATAACATATGCGACCGATTGTGCAGGTCAGGCGTTCTTAACGAGGAGACTGTAGGATAGTTTCACAGGCTCCAAGACAAGCCAATATTGAAACTGCAACTTGTCAAACTAAATTCTCCATATTTATGAAATCTGCCCCTTTTTGCACTCGCTTGCTTATATCATCGTATTAATTTCAGTGCTCACCACAGGTCATAATAGCCGCAGGAACGACACAAAGGTAAAGACTAGATCGTGACAGATATCGGATCTTTCATTTGAACAGCTCTACAGCAATCGCTATACTTAACATGAAATAAACTAGTAAGACGATATTATAATCAATCGGGCTTTAGTTAAAATCCCGAAGACTGTAAGCAAACGTCAATAATTGCGGCGAATAGCCCACCTGCGATAGCTGCCGCGCCAACATGCTTGTATACTGATCCACCGCAGGCGATGAAGGAAGCTTGGGCGAGTTCGCAGCCTCCGCATCCAACCTCTCCAGCACGCCCTCCAGATCCTGCAGGTCCTCAGCAGAAATCAAGGGCGGTACTGCGTCCGTCGAGACGAACCCCTGACCGGCGCACTCTTTCTTGACGGACCGCGCCACCGCACTGCCGAAAGTGTAGTGCGCTATCTGCGACCGATCGAAGCCGTCCAACGACGGCGGGTCTTCGTCAGATTTGGGGGCGTCGCAGTTCACGATAGCGTCCGGAGAGCCGTTCATCATGGGGCTCGTCAAGAGTTCAGAGTTCAAGTTTGGCTTGGAGTCGTGGGGCCCGCTACCGAGAGGGGCTTGCTCGGGATGATCGTCGGGGGTGGGGGAGGCGGCGGCGGCCAGAAGCAGGGCGCGTTCGAGTTCTTCCGCGTTCTTTTCTGTGAAAACATCAGCGCCAAGCTGAGTCCCGAAGTAGTCACGGCACTAGGATTTCCATTGCGAAATCATTCGCACTTTTTAGCGCAAAGTACTACACACGCCCGTATAAACAGCGGCACAAATCGGGTCAACATGCACACATGCCAAAATTAGAGGCGGTCAGCATACTTTGCAGTACTCGTGTGAATATGAAGACCTTCTTGGAGGTACAGTATCTCATGTACAATTGACTAATAGATTCATATTGAAATATACCCCAATATTTTCTGCCGAAACTCGTCAGCAACTAGTAGAGAATTGGAAAGAATTATCAACAACGCATCAACAATCGTCTCACAAAATATGACGTTACCGACATGAAATTTCGAATAATCAAGGCGAAGAGATTGCGCTTAAGCGATACGATTGTTGATGTACAAGGTTATTTTCAATTCTCTACTAGTTGCTGATGATTACCCATGACGAGTGTCAGCCAAAAATATTCGGGTTTATTTCAATATGAATATACTATTCAATTATATATGCAACAATGCAAGTGATATGCTTTTAGCCTACTTCCACTACTGTTTCACGGCTTTTTGAGTAGACATAATTACTTTTTTAAAACTACATGCTTGAGTACTTGTGAGAATTCACACTACATATTTCTACTTGAAACAGTTTTTGCAAGCCTTGAAAAGCATCTACTTACAAACGCAGCAATGTCAATTACTTTGACGTTCGCAAGTAACGCAATGATGAGACTGCATTGCATTACATCGGACGCGACGGAAGAAACTCACCAGAAAAGAGATCAAACTCCTGAGCGTCATCCTGCCATTTATCCAGCACCCCGCTCAGCATAATCTCGTTAGCTGAAACGGCAAATTGCAAAGTCAAGTGCGTTCGCGCTCATAAATAATTCAACGACGACGTACTCATGAGATTCAAATCGTCGTCGCTGCTATCCGATCGTTTGGCGTCGTCGATTTCCGGATCCAAGCGCGTTCCCGCGGTCTTCGAGATCGACGGATTATTATCACAACGATTTGAACTTTGTTGCATAGCGATATGATTAGAATTTCTGACCTGGTAATTAACCTGGAACGTACCATATTGTTAGATAAATCTAACGTGGATATATCAGAAACTGAGCGAGAGTACAAAGAGGTAGAGTTACATTTAGTAAATATGACATGAATTCACATAAAGCAAATGTCGAAATGTCTTAAAATCTTGCCTTGTATTCACAAAAATGGAGGAAGCCCATGACTAAATGTCATCAATGAGTGACAATTATTCAAAAAATTGACCAACATCAAAATAATTTCTGTGCTTTGTGTTGCGTAATCGCAATAATGAAGGAAGCCCGTGAATCAATGCCATCAACAACTGACAATAATTGGAAAAATTGATTACATAATATGCAGGCACTTCCATGGGAAATTGCTTGATGCGAGTGAAAAAATTGACCATCATCAAGGCCCTCTAACCGGGATAATAATTCAGAACCTCTCGAGGCAAAATTCTACAACATTCACCTGGGTGATAGATGCATCCAGAGTCTGCGAGGCTCCCTTGGATTCGTCCTGCTGCTCGACTTTCTTCCTCTTTTTCTTCTTGTATTTTTTGATAAGCGGCAGAAGTTTCGCGCGTTTCTTTGCGCGCTTCACCTGCGAAATGGAACTAGTTGAAATACAAGACCAGAGAGAGAGAGAGAGAGATATTTCGCAAATTCATGACTGAGCACTGAGCAGGCTTTGTAATGAACTGAACATGAGTAATGGCATATGTTGCAACACTGTTTGTCAAAATAAATGTCTGGTTGGCTAGCATATTAACCCCATTATCACCAAGATACAAGAAACGCAGGACATTCGGTTTTGCGGTTGAATAACAGCACCGCAAGATGAAAACAAACTTACCATCGGTTCCGGGCTTACATCAGCCACAGTTTTCATATCGTGACCCAGCTTGTACAAAAACTGCGTCTCACAATGCCATATATGCTCCTTGCAGTAATCGGCGTAGGGTAACGATTTTTTGCAACATTTCAGCCCTTCTTCGGAAGACAATTGACAAAGGAGCGGTGCGGTAGATTTCTTTAAAACTCTGTAAAGTCACAAGAACAGCTTATAAAACAAAATCTCTATGTTGAGTTCAGAACGATTGAAATATCGATGACTCGCGTCTTAAAACTTGAAATGAAAGATTAACACACTCATTTCGGCCACACACATCGCTGTAAATCCGTTAATACTTTACACACACCTGGCGGCACTCTTTCCTCCAAGGTACGAGTTCACGGTCTGCATTGTTAGAGTCGCATTCTCGTTGAAACACTCCGATAATATCCCAAGCTCGTACTCCTCCCTATTAATTTCTTCCGACAACGTCCTATACTTATCCTTCATTAACAATGTGTCCAGAGTAAAGGCAGCTTTCCCATCACTAAAGTCGATCAATACAACATTGAAATCGACGTACGATCAATAGAGAGAAAAACACACTGTACCTTGCCGAGGTAGTTGAGATGTCGTCAGCGTCATGATTACATAACGTTACAGTATCCTCCGATGACATGCACAGTTTATCTATAATCCGTTCATGATGAACACCTTTCGGCGTTGGTTTCGTTTCTGTTAATAGTCCGAGCAAACTTTTTGCCGCCGCAAATGTCTTCCACGGTTCTGCGCTGTCCAAATCTTCCAAGCACTGCTTGTAGTTTATTTTCACCTTGTCGGGTTTCACGTGTTTTTTACTGATGTGCTTCTTCAGCAAGCGTTGTTTCAACGCCTTTCCTTTATCTGTCAATATATTGCGTAATGAAGCGTCGAAATTGTCAACTCACTTCGAGTATCATGCATCGACCAACATTATACACCAGCACAACAACATACCTGCTCTGGGCAAATCCTTTTCAACTTCAACAACTCTGTCTGCAAAGAGGTCCGCTTCTAGGGCGGCTTTCTCGTTCATGTATCGAGACAGTGCCTTAAACGGGGACGGCGCAGACGACGACACTGTCATCAACTTGGCGGGAGGGTTCGCACTCAGAATTGATAACCTCGTCTGCACAGCATTCTGTGACATATCGACGATCAGGAGAAATACTTGGGAATGCAAATTTTACAGGCACCTACCTTTTTGTGTTTGGTTTTATCAGTAGGCGTTTTTAATCTTCTCTTGTTCGTGCTGTCATCAGTGCTTTTCCCATCGAACTTGCCTCTCTTGGCGGAAGAGTCATCAGCTTGTTTCTAACATTATCAGACATCTGGTGTCGTAATAATTGCAACTCTAATTAACTAACAAAACAAACCTGTTTCCTTTTTTGAGCAGGTTTACTACTGCTGTTCTTCTTTACCTGTAAAAGGTCAAATGAGACTGCCGTATGCCCACTTCAAATCAGCAACACCAATTGCATAATAAATCATGTATTCGCAACACATATCTACCTTTTTCAAAGTTCCAGGAACATTTTCAGCACCGATAACTTGCTGCAAACGACTGCGGTTATTAGAATCCAGTCTTTCGTTCAGGCTCGTCACCGGATGATTCACATTGCCTGCAGGTAGACCAAAATTACTTGAAGAGCCTGAAACACATTGAGCATAGATTAATCATTCACAACACTCGAATAAGCCAAACGCCCTTTTTTTATCAAGGTTGCTACCGCCTACAATCATATCAATAACAGCCGCACCACACCAAATAATCAATACATATTAGTTACTTATGAACAAAAATCTACCTAACATACCTACAATGCAAGGCTTGCATATAAATTATACATAATATTATACACAAAGTACTGCAATACTTCGTACTCAAACAGAACACACTAAACACTACGATGTCACAAAAGACACAACTCACTCTCAGATGGTATATTTACAGCAGTGGGTCGCTCAATTCCAGATGGCTTTCTGTAAGAAAGTAAATCACATGCCAAGAGAACAGATGATGCAAATATACTATAACCCACTTCTTAGAAGAATCACTTGCTGCAGCCAGAGGCCCTTGCACAATAGTAACACCCAAAGACTGTAAAGCAGATAATTGCTCTTCCATTGTAAGATCTTTACCATTTAAAACCTCCATTAGTTTCTTGAAGAGAGTTTCGTCAGTGCCACTGGGCTGAAAATTTTAACAATAAACTGCATGAGTCTACTTGCAAAGACACAGCGGGCAAGATCACATAAACAAATGACGAAGTATTTACAAACATTCCTCTTCCCAAGTTGATTGAAGATTACTTAATGAATAGCATAAGCTAAAATTGAAAACATAGTCCAAGTTCAACCATCTATCAAAATCCTACATAATGCGAAGAAAAACGGTCACCTTATTCACTGCTAAAGTGGATGCATGCTGTCCCGCTACGTTCAATGCGGGAGCCGAGTTGCTTTGCAGACGCCTGTTCTTTGGTTCCTTTCCTTGTGATGAAACTGTGACAGGTTCCAATTTCTTATAAAACGGGATGCTGTAGGACGGTGTCGATGCTTTGCTAGAAGTTGTCACGAATGACTTCATAGGACTTCTCGCATTCGCTAGATTAATGACGTTGGAAGCTGCTGTCGATGATACCATTCTTGGTGGAGTGTTGTCATTTCTGTTCAAGGTCATAGGTCTCGTACAGACAGTTATAGTCTTTCCAACCTTCTTCATAACTGAAACCGGTTGTTCGCTGTTCTGAGTACTTGAATTACTGTGATCAGCATATTTCGCGTTATCTGATACGTCAATTCCGTTTTGTTTCACAACGCTGCTATGAGACGGTGTAGTCCGAACCTTTGAGACAGCCGCCAGAATAGAGGTATTACCTGTCTCTTGCATGAAATTCTGGCGGATATTTCCATTGATTAAATCGGATTTGGAAATGGGCAGGAACCCATCAATCTGCTTCAGATTCATTGAAGACGGTGGCTTTTTGAAGATTGCCTTTTTAACTAAAGACACCGACTCTCCAGAATGCTGGTTGCAATACCTAAAAGAAAGGAAGAATAACTACCTAAGTGCTGGTAGTATAATCAATTGAAATTGATTGTGTAGCACTGATATTGATATCGCGCCGCAAAGCACACTTCAAAGTCATTTCATTCCAGTGTGATATGAGGTCATTTCATTTCTGGTACTTGATCAATCCACTCAATATTCATGACTGTGTCTCAACCTCAGAACTGACTTTAACAAAACCGATCAGAACCCAAGAATAAGACCATACCTTTTTCCTTTGTAAGTAACCAAATTGGTGCAGCGCTGATTTCCGTACGAGACAAAATTGCACAGTGAAGCAGCAGTTATACTTCCAGCGCTTGGCGAACGGTCAGCGAGATCTGACAGAAGAACACCGCCATGCTGCACGCCGTTAGTTTGAGCCTGCAGCTGATAAATTGAAATAATGCCTCAAATGCTCAACCCCTAGGTAAATTGATTCCTCGTACTTTTGGAGACTTGATGACAGCTTTTGCGATTGTGTTTGGTGTCGCAAAAGACGTTCCGCATGGAGGTGATTGCTGCATCAACGAGGAACACAGATGATCATTTAAGCCTTGCAGAGTAGTCGACGAATCACCGAAGAGTCCATAAAGGGATATTTGATCTTGATGTGAGCTTATAGAGTCTCCATCCATGTCCAGTGCTCACCTTCAAGCGACACACACTTTAAGTCAGATGCTTGAAACAAGCAATTAACGACATTTCAGTTCAACAATGTATCAAAAAATTTCTTAAAACTTTACTGATATATGAATACATGTAGCCCGAAAGTTCCAGACACTATCGTCACCATTACTGCAGTAACAGAAGCTACATAGCAAGAGTATAATGAGTTACATCAGGAGCTTACATGAGCTATGTTTCAATGCAGCTAACCTTGTAATTCATCTGATTGCCACTAAGAAGGTCATGGGAAAATGACCCGTTCATTGAAGTATCACAAATCATTGTAGAAGTCGTAAAATACAGCAACACAACACAGCGTCTGATACTATAATACCTGATGATTGCTTGAAAATACTTATTAATCTGGATATGCTACATTTTAATTAGTGACAGTAGCTTCAATTCGAGATGTAAATCAAGTACTTGTACACTTTGCATTTCCCTACCATAACACACCATTGAGAAATAATACTCCTTGGATCTATTATGCGAGTTATTTCAAGAACAAGTGAATAGCTAACAGACTGCAAATGGTTGAATATTATTGAGCAAAGAGCTATGTCAAATCTACAAACATTTTGACGGACACAGCTAACAGACGACAAAGATTGAATATGCTTGAGCAAATTGTTATATAAAATCCACTTACATTTTGTGCTGCTCTCTAAAGGTTTTACAATAAATCAACGGGTTCTCGAGAAATTAAAGTTATACTTTTTTCATTCTGCACCATTTCTCATCAGCTCCAACACACAACTACGACCGACTAAGATAGGGCTTTGGCTAATTGAAATACGCAAGTACACATTCCAAACTTGATTGCTTTGATGCAAATGCTATATGTGCAATTAACTATCGCAATTCAGAGGTAAAAATGGCATCGATAACATTGAGCAAGCACAGCCAACAACAAAATTTATACCTGCAGCAGTGATGGGGATGCACACTTGAACTCAATAGAGACTTCTCAAAATGATAAAATGAATCGAAACTTGATATGCATTCACCTCCCACCAAACAATACATGATTTCCTTTGAATTGAGTCTGCAAGTAATAAAGTGTGTATCACTGAATAATACTAGTTTTCGCAATCACTAGTACAGTGTGTTGGATTTAATGTCCACTCCGGGCATCCCGTATTGATCGGGAGACGAAGTGCAGCGCTCGCGGCCGTTAAGTCGGTCGCTGCCCGTGTTCAATAAAAACATACTCCAGTTAATATGATATCCTGTTATCATGATGCTCAAGATACTTTAATCTAGGAGAAAAATAGCGGTAAAGCATTGAAATCGAAATAAATATACCTCAATATGTGGTTAGCGGCATGCGGAAACAAAGCTCCTGCCTACCGCAAGCCAGAAGCTAACCTACCGACGGCTAGTACAGTGCAAGTTATAGAACGAACTGAAAGCCAGTATCATTATATACAGTAACTAAATACCTCTTTACCTTAGAATCTTTCCGATGTATCATTTTCCGTTGAATCTTTAGTCGTTTTAAAAATAATTCCGCTCGCTAACAGCAGCAACAGTACTCGATAAAATTTCAAGATGGCCGACCAACCGAAGCGCGCCTTTCGACGCTTAGCGTTCACATGCCGCCATTGTAAGTAGAGCCGTTTCCTTGTTTGGCTTGTATCCTGGCATCAAACTTCAGAAATTTTGGCGTCAACGCAGTTCCCATGAGATGTCGAACGGTCAATCGTTCAATAAATCCCCTCCCTTACAGTAGCAGCGGATAGCTTTGTTTGAAATAGACAGATTTGACCTCGAAGAGGGCCGGAACGGACACGGGAACCGCATACCGCTGTGATTGAAAATGCCAGATGTAATGCCCAATTAAGAATATTCATGTATTTTTTCATATGCATTGCAGTCAGAAGAATTCGGGAGTTGTAGATGATGGGGATGTGTTTGGAATTGATGAAATGTGTGATTTTATGCCAGTCCGGAAACGAAGCACGCGCGCCAAGCGTCTGTGAACATTTCGTCACAGACCTTTATATGACCCGTATGAGTTGTAATTTCACAAAAATATCCACTGATAGCGGGCCAACAAATTATCTGGCATATTTTCCATGCCTCTTTGTTCAGTCGGTAGATCCAGAAAACAATACTGGGGTCAGTTGGGCCATTGTCAACCCTCCCACACAGGACACAATGATGGTGGGGCACATAGTGTGAGTTGGATTTCTCATCAAACAAAATCCAGTGTGCGGGATTAGAAAGTCCCCAGAACGATGAAGCACGTCTCCATCGTCATACCCCCGTGCGTGGAATAGCAAGCAAGTTCACTAAATTGTCATAATGCATAACATTTTCTTGCGCGGATGAATATGAAGAGTCGACGCGGATCGCTTTCAGTGCTTTTCTCTTCCATTACGTAATTTCGCTATAGCAAAAATGTACGCAGCGGCCACTCTGAAAATAAACGTAACAACTCAGGTCGCGTATCAATGTATGGCGGCCGAGCAATGAAATACAATATCAACTTAGAAAGCTGTCCCCTCTGAAAAGTCTTCTAAATTGCTTCTGTTTAACAACATACCACTGCTATCGCACGGCACTAATGAAGATGCTCAAAGTAATTATTGTTAAACAGTGTTTCCCAAGTTCTACGGTGAAGAATAGCGTTGTCAATACTATAGCTTTTGCGGAGTCTAGAGAGGACGGTGCGCTGATTCGTTCAAGTTTTGAGTTTCCAATATATTTGCTGCCTTAAATTGACGAACCCCTCATTTTCACTAAAGCAGAATTAGTTTACCAACTCGATCACCTATATTCTAACTAATGCGCCTACTCTCGGTGATTGACGTCCTCTTTGCCAGTCCCGTTTGCAACTTTTTCTCGTAATCGTCGTAGCAACAGCCAATCCACGAGTTCACTGCTTTGTTTCGGGGAGTCGGTAGGCGTGCGGACATCCTTTTTTCTATCGGGGTTGCGTCTACTGCTCTTCACCTAAAGCATTCTCTTAGCACTCGCGGTCTTTATCCCGGCGTACGAGCTTTAATTTAGTGGTAGTAATTTCACAAACGTATACGACAATACTTGACAGCCGTGTGCCTCCGCTATCACGTGATTTAAATGCCGCATAACTAATGCCTTTTTTGTATCAACAAACATGATATCTGAACTGTGAGGTTACTCGATTCACAAGGCGGCGGATTAAAACGAGCCAGACGACCCTTCTTTACCCACCTATAAACCTTTTTCCATGGAATGGTCCATCACATGCCCACCACTTACAAGCTTCGTACTGACTGAAAATGTCCTACTTTACGAAAAAAGGGCATAGAGATGGTGATATCCGGTAGTACCATTCCTTGCTGTGCCCCGTGGTCAGTTACCAACATAAAACTCTCGTGCGCGGAACTAGACTTCCTCTGTCACAATTCCTAAATCTGCTCTCAATGAGATACGCTTATGCATACCAACTGCATCCGCTTATTCGTTCAAGTTCAATGTTTATCAATGCCACGAGCTGAGAATTATAATGGTGGATTCTTATATCGGAAAATTAATAGCTCGTTTGTATTGCGTCGTGTTATAACCGACGTCTTCCGAACCAGCTGCGTCACGTGACCAAGCTGGAGCCTTCACCAGGAATTTCTCTCCACCATTACAAATTAGGCTAGTCTTGTTGGCGTAATGGCGGACGAGCGCCGGAACCGAGGATACGCTATCCCGATGAAAGTAATGAGACGACAGCCGGTATACTTTTACTGTGGACAATATGCTGTCAATTTTATCATATCTGTTGTGTTGCGTTGTAGCACATCGGTTATACATTTTGGCTTCATTTCACACATAAAGTATATGCATAAACTAGCGAAACAGCAGTCGTAGAGATCTGGGAACAGTATTTCAAGTTTTCATACGCATTTGATAACACAAGAATATTCGGATTATAATGATTGCTATATGTCATTTATGGGGATATAGCATCTTTCATCTCATATTTCCCCGGAGTGACAACTCTTCTTCTGAATGTGATGCACTGGAGCGGTACGGAGATGCTACTGTGTGCGTGGCAACAGCAATTGATAAGAATCGATTACCTAAATGAAGCATACAATGACAATTTAGCGTACAAAATATCATATAGCTGCAAACATATTTGCAACCTCCTTGAAACCCAGCCGACGGATCTCTCCGTCCGCGAATGGATGGCGAAGATCTCCTTACGCGAACCGGTACTTTTCCGAATGGCGAAGTCCGCTGAGTTGCTGTCGGCGAGGGACAATTCCGTCCCTTTGTGCTGTTGAAACAAAAATATCGCGCTTTAGCAATACCAAATCTCACACATTTCGAATACTCGATAATGATAATATAGTTCATTTTTATCGCATTTGCTGGTACTACGTAGTTTCACCGCCGTAATATTTATACCCGTTGGCATGACGAACCCAACTCTATACAGCGTTTACATTATAACGCAGACATAAACGTTTGATTAATTTTAATTGTGCGCGCAAGGTGCACGAAGTCACGGGTGCGTGCTGAAAAAATGTGACGTCACAGAATCAGCGGAATACAGACGAGGCGTCAATTACCAATTCGCTCGTGTATTTATGCTGCTATGACCGAACCATAAGTAACTATGTTATAGGGTAATTCGTATAATTTCGCATTGTAGCTCTACTCAACAGAGTAGGGTTGGGCTGGGCCAAATGATTCGAGTACTCGAATCTGAATCGAGTATTAATTTTAAATGATTCGAGTCGAGT
>ATSW01002787.1:0-12649 GCA_000444245.1 Botryllus schlosseri | reverse complement strand
GTGCAATCGCGCCATTGTTACGCGAGTTCGGCAGGAAAGCCAACCGGCCGCGCGCACGGCGTGTTGCAGGGAAATCGCCGATTGCTGTATCGCGTTACAGCCGACAATGCGCGCGATTGAAAGTGTTCGCGAATTGTCATACGCGCGCCAATACAGCGCAGCGCACCGCATTGTACCGGCAACAGAAAATAGTTTGCATTGAGCCTAGAAAGCTGCTCGACACAATGGCGAAAAAACACGCCTCGGGCGATACACTAGTTCACGACCATATAGGTTACTTCACGCTACTAGGGCTTCATATATTACGCGGAGAATGCATAACTTACACACTTGACAATATGTTTTTATCACTGTGTACAAAAATATACCATGTGAACCGTGTCCGGTATCATTCATGTAAAGCATAATACAATTAACACACCAAGCTTTACCTCTATTTCTGTGTAGGAAAGCGTTATATCGCTATATTTCTGTATTATGTACAAAAGTCCACCATCCACAGCGTGTCACTGATGTAAACCATATACAACTAACATATATTTGGCATTACCGCTATTTGCGTGCAAAATTACACTATATATTGCGGTGCTTATATATATTGTACAAAATCTCCCCACCCACAGTGTGCCACATGAATATAACATAAAAATGAACATATGAGCATTACTTCTACGTGTGCATAAAAAGGTGCTACACGGCGCATGAGACGAATTTAAAAACAACATGATTAAACGTAAACGAGGTTGTGCTCGTGGATAATGCTTGTACTGCCAGTGCGGCGTTCTTATTCGCAGCGTGCAAACCGGAATTTCATACGCCAGAACAGGTATTACGGATCGAAATGCGAATCGCGAAAATTCTCGCAAACGGAATACTTTGCATATTCAGGAAAACAATAGCATTCCTCACATCGCCTCGCGATTAATCATTAGAGCCGGCGCTGCGCCGGCACGCATCGGATATGGCGCTGCGCAACGGGAGTCCGATTGCGAGGTCACGCGAANGTAAACTCGGCACTAATTTCAGCAACAAGACACTTTACCCCGGTCATTATCTCGACACTGCACAAATGCACGGAAAACGTAGTATAGGACTTCACGTTTCATGACAGAAACACGCTCTCCGTACTTTGCCCNTTAATCATAATATTATGTTTGTAACATGACAGATGGAGGAAGCATATGTGNTGGGCACGAACTACATATCGCGAACGCCCGTACTAGTTATNAAATCGCGCCGACGCCAGCTGCGAGGCCAAATGAATGAAGTACATCATTTCAACTTTTAATAAAATTATAATNTACTGTAAGGTTATGTTACAGATCTTGTTACCAGGCGACGCGGTAACCCATTGCGTTTACCAGCTGTCTTCCAAGGACCGCTCAAGCAGCAAGAGCATCAAACATAGCCCCGAATTCGAAAAGTGTGTTGAAGCAANGNGACAGTATCAAGACAGTTCATCAGAATTTAACCTCCAAGCGTCAATACTGACAGTGCATCTGCATTTTTGGCATGAGCATTTGTCTCTTTATTGTGACACGCCTGGTTCTGAGGAATCGAGCGATTTTAATGACTCAATTCAGTTGAACAGCGTATGGAATACACAACTAACATGCCCGAAACGCGTGGCTACGCAAGCCGACAAGGAAACACAATGTTACTATTTCCACAAGTGTACTGACCGATGTCTACAACTGACGCGTAATAGGCACTCGTTATCAAGTGCTTTGTGGAAACACCGAATTGACGCTGCAGTTTTGAGAAAAGGCCCGATAAACACTCCATAAATCACCGAACAATAACAACAACACGGGTCAGTTTGACTCACCGGTCAGTAGTGATTTCATCACAGAGATTCTTCGCCCAATGGGCCGGGTTACCGCCCTCGTATGATTCGAATCGTTTTGCCCAGGACTGCGCCCTAGACCTGAAAGAAAGGACGCGTGTTAAGTCCGAGAATTCCGGTTGTTCAGGACATAGTTCGAATTTTAGACATTCAACACGAATTTACATAACACACTGAGAACACAGTTTAATAACACACTTCACTCGACAAGTATTTACATAACACACTGGGAACACGGATTAATAACACAATTTATTTTATTCAATCGTTAGCCTCCTCGCAAGACGCGAACCTATAAAAGATTATGTGCGTGGCATTAATCATCTCACATTTGCATGATTTTATGACAAGTCTTGGTAGCGGCGAAACGTTTTTTTGCAAATACGACCTAGCCACTTGCAACCGTGTCATATTTCATAAAGCATCATTGCCATAATAGGGAAGTTGCTTCTGAAAGTAGGCGGCAGTTGTTTCGTGCAGGTTGCAGATTCTTCGCTCCTATTGTCTGTGCCGACTCCGGCCTCCGCGGACCATTTTAAAAGTCCGTTTCAATGGTTGCTTGCAAAGCAGCGAAATCTATTGAATGGAGGCCTTGATGTTCAATGCACTCGCGGTAACTCAGTTTCCCAGCTAGCGACTCGCTACATTTCCTTTCGATTAATACTCATCCGCACTTTGGATGACGGTTTGAAGGTCCAACACGCCTACGCGGAACGCCCCTCACTGGCAAGTGACTAGGGCGAAGTCGTCCGTGACAAAGCGCTGATGTTTTGGAGTATCATATTATCATAAACGGGCTTCCATGGACGCAATAATCTGTAAACTACTGTAATGAACCGTCTCTGACAGGCGATGATATCCCCTTACATATCCCATTCCCAATAACTAATCTTGTACTTTGTCAGACCAACACAACGACAGACACCAAGGAAAGTTCACAGGACCACAAACACTGTCGCTAACACAACGCATATGCGTTCAATACTCGATAGAGCGCAGCGGATGAGCGTCAACACAATCCATTTCCTTTTCAGCACACGTCATAGTGGACCCAGTGAATAGCGAGTGTGTGGAATCCAGTCATTAATTGCTGCATAGCCGAGTATCCATAACGCGCTTTCCGTATTATTGTGCGTTAACATATGATGCGTCTTCTAAATGAAGTTAATCTCACCTTAATAATAATCTTGTGAAACCTGCTTCTGATGTGACAGAATCCTCATGCTTTACGGACATGACAAGGGGGCCGAGATTCTCATCGAAGGCGTAGAAATTAACGTGTTCCTGCAAGGAAACGGCATTGTACAAATCCTGGGTATAAACCGCGTTTTGGGAGGCAAGCCAACTTTTGAGTCGGCGAAAGTGACAGAACGCACGTACCGAACTAGAAATCGACCGGATAGCAACGCAACATGACCAAGCATTGAATATGACACCACTACAGCAAGTCGCAACGCATGCGCACACCGCGTATCACAGTTCGACCACTCCAGTTACATAGTTTCGATAACCTTGTAAATATCGACTAGATTAACGAATGTCGTGATGAGATGACCAAACGCTGTCAAAAGACGAGCATTAATGTCCTCTTTCAGGCACGGATTGTGATGCAATTGATTCAGCAGTGCTGAATTGCTACCAATAGGTAAACGACATCGCTAGTTTCTCTTACGAAAGAGGAAATAAGAATACACACGTTCGTATGCTAGTAAGCATTCCCTGCCTACTTTGCAAAAGTACCAAATCAACTACAACACTATCTCTAGACAGCATATTATTATAACTTCAGCCTGAAGTGTATATTACATCTAGCAAATCATAACAAGCGCCAAGTACTGTCTGTTAGTCAATAAGCGATCGATAGCCACCACCAATGTCAAAAGAATAATTGCAATACAGCCACATTCAAGTGGGCTCGCATTCAATCAACATCGACACTCGTCTTCAAAAGATAATGACTGCTAATAATGAATACCTTTCCGTGGAAGTGTCTCCTGTACGAGGTCACCGTTTCCTCCCGTTCGATGCTCAATCGATCGCTTACAATGGCGGGTTCCTCTTTCGCGATGTCGGCGCTCAGATGCGGCGACTCGGGGTGGAATCCCTGCGCCCAGTATCCGCCCTGCGGGGGCGGGATTACTTGGGGATACGGCGCGCCTTTACGCAAAACCTCTTGGATGGACGGGTAAGTGTAGACCTGTAAATAGGAGCGCTGAAGTTTTTGCGAAGAAGCTTTGGTACTTTTCATTGTGGTAAAGCCCCATATTAGACGTGTTCTAATACACACCAAATCAGTAGTCGCAAATGTGAAGTGTTCTAATAACACAGACCAAATTGGTTGTNAANTTGCAGTGTTCCTATGTANACCAAANCGGCCATTGATNTTNATATCGCATCAATACGCGANNTNTAAACATGACANGCAGTCGGGCAAGAAGACNCAGAAACNGCCGTTTTGNTNAAACGTCTTGCATCCNAACGNCATTACATTCAGACTTCCGCGTCTATCATAACAATAANACGAAGTCAACACCACGCCAACGTTGAAAACAACTCATTCAGAATTATTAACACGAACGAACAAGCGTAATCTGCGCAAGTCAAGTCAACAAGACAGCTACAGTCANNGTCTCGTGGAAGCATCCATCAATTACAAAAACATATTCATACCGGCTTATCGGCAGGCAGTGACACGACCGGCATCGATGATCTCTGTTCATCCAGCCTGGTTCCCTGGAGAGAGAAAACATATTTCAATTGAACGGCGATGGGGTATATAGAATGTATAAAATCAATCCGCCACGATTCAACTCTAGGCGGCAGTAAAATAATATGATTTTGATCAAAATCGATTCGATCTGCACTGCGACCGGTGACGTAGCGAGTAGCACACACAGAAACAGAAACAGTTACAATTCTAATTACACAGTAGTGCTGTAAGTGACGTGTTGATTAACACACAATGTTGCGTGTACGGTGCAATTGTGCATTCATCGCAATATGATATCAGTCGTGTTACGCAACACGTAACAAAATCTAGATAGGTACCCGAAATAGCAACGACGCATACTTATTTCAAGAAATCAGCCGTTCACAATTCAAAGACTTGGCGATACCGCACATGGCGATACAGCACATACGCGTTACTCGTAACAGCACGTACGCTTCTCGGCTTCGGAATTGTGAACTTACAAAAGTTATGACCGGAGGATTGTGATGCCGCCTATGTCCGCGAGTAGTTTTCCGAGCGGACCGTATCATGCTCTCAAACTTTCTGGTAGTTTCCTTCACAAGGCTAGGCATTGATATTGACAGAAGGCACGCCGCTACTTCCGAGTAATGAAATAAGGCACGAAGGTGGGAAATCTCACGATAGCCAGCTCGCGCACGCCGGGTCAATGCGCATATCGGTGGTCGCCAAGTAACGATGGTAACTTCGGTAGGTTGGTATCCGATATCGCGTGCCAGCAACGGCGATCAGAACAACACAGTAAGCGTCTGCGTAAGTTGTATATTCTAGAACGCAACGTAGAGCTGTAAATTCGATAACCATGATATCCTCTATCTACAGATACTAGTTATTTAGATGTCCAATGTAAACCTACATGCTGGCTTACGGTAACTATCTTAATACGACGAAGTACTCTAATAAAAATCTGCCCTCACGTTTGATCTGGAGCAAGGGTAATTTAGTCAACACAGAAAATGCAACAAAACAACACTCTTCTTGCACAGCAACTTCTACAAGACTTCTCGCGCCGCCATCTCACGCGCACCTGCCGCACCTCGCTACCCTGTTAGCAACAACGACTCAATCACCGTCTGTACTACTAGATCCATATCCGCCGAACGAGAATCAATTTCTGAACAACAGTTGCGCGCAAAATAGAGAGACGCTTACGAGAGTGACTGACCGCGCGTTTCCACACAGCCCATCAAATTAACCGGCTGTCCCGAGCAAATTCTCTTTTCGCTAAGCGCCGTAATCTGGTCCTCCGCGACGGCCGTATTAATCCGTCGCCGTACATTTGCGCATATCAAAGTCGCTACGGGTCGGCTACACCAGTGCACGAAACACTAACATATTGAGCCGGGATTACTGCTATTAATCCGTTCCAGGCGGACGCCGTTGAATTACGGACTCGGGAAACAACCACCTATCGCGCTGTTAACATCTGACTAGTAACCAGTGGGCCTACTTACAATGACAACTAAGAAAACTAACCGTGACTAGCACCTTCGAAAAAGGAAGTTCTCAAACAGCGCTTTCTCTGTAATTACATACGTAACGTTGCATACGATGTCATGCTAATTGATTTCGCGAACAATACATTGACTTGATAAGCACTGCATTTTCTGAGATCATCACAATGCCATCTGACTTGTCGAAGTTCTCTACGCGACACGCACAAACTTTTGGGAACTTTAGATCTCTCTGAATTCTGACTGCTCGCGCCACTCTGAATTCTGACTGCTCGCGCCAAACTCAAACAATGCCTCTCCAATTCCGCAACGCTCCAAACGCGCGGCGAACACTCAGCCTGACTGTACCTCTTCGGATTAATGATTGTCATCATCATCCAAACGAATGGCATTAGAGAACGACACCCGCCTGTGACTTGCGCTTTACTAAAATCACGTTTTCCGGTATCAGCTCCGCGGGCTGACGTCGAGCGGCGTATAAGCGCCGCGCGCGATGGCTACCAAGTTTTTATAAGCAGGATATGACGATGCATCGCGATGCGCTAGCAGGAATGCGCGACTGAGCCCAAGAGAGACAGACAGCAGGGCTTGCGCGGTGTCAGAACATTTTCCGCCAGCACGCTGTATGAGCATTTCGAAGAAACGCCAGTTTCCGGCGCGAGGCAGAGTCCGAATGACGGTATCGCGAATAAACGAATACGCCAAGTGACTGTGCGGAAGGTTCACGGAACAAAGGCAAAAAAGCGAGTACGAAGGAAAGTTACACGTCCGGTGGTAAATTATTTATTGATTGGGTGCATATGGCGCACGAGAGAGTTGAACTACATTCGGGGATAACCGTCGGGTGAATCGATTCGGCAGTTTTCGGCGGCTACCTCGTATGGCACTGTCTCTGCGCGGAAGAAATACCAGCGTGTCGCAAGCGAGATAAAATGCAGACAGCGGCAAAAGATGCAATTCACAAAATACGAAAGGTAACATTTAATTTTACCTGTGCTTTTTCCAGCATGGCAAATAGATCGTCGTGTCCCTGAAATGGTAAGAGACTATTTAGTCAACGCATATTCAACTCGTGTTTGCTAGTACCCTGGTGGGTAAGTCGTTTTGACATACGCGGTCACCAATGCACGTTATAGCACAGTACACGAGTAATTAGGCGGGCAGCGTTTTTTTTACGCAACAACAAACAATTCAATCAATGAAGGAGTGAAATTAGGGGAACATAAATATTCGTTTTGAAATAAACCCGAATATTTTCGGCCGACAGGGGTAATTGGGTGCATATCAGTATGGGTTGATTAGGAATCGGAATAAGACGTTTTATATGATTGTATGGATACTGAACTTCAATACATCGAAGAGTATCTTTTAAAAGTATATCGTATATTTGCGTCATGTTTACAGCATACAAAGAGACAAGAGCAAGATCAAATTTCCCCATTTTCGCCGTGATTTGCATGCGTGGGAATTAGTAGGGCATAGGCAACGTCAAAAACCTCAATTCTCAACCGGATAGTATCAGTGACGCCAAGCAATATACAGCATTACAGCCGCGAAACGGTCAATCTATTATTCACATATTCGCGATAAGAGAAACACACGCACTGCAGTTGAACCCACCTGGAAGCTGTCGATGGACTGCATTTTTCCGGACATACCGTCGGACCTGCGTGCACGGCTCGCAACTCAAACCGCCCTCTGCGTCCCTCCTGCGGTAAGAAATTAAACGTTCAGATACAACGATCGTACGCCAGTCAGTCAAGTGACTCGTGACACCGCCGAAATAAAGAAGGATCGACTTCGAAGCAGGCGCTACAGGCAAACCGTGTCGACTTTCATATGCGCATTTAGAACTGCAGCTATGACATGCTATGCGTTATGATTGCCGCTAGCGCGCACATAGCAATCTGTCTATGACATTTTCGAACGAATAGAATATCACGTCTTTAACTAATTAGTAATCATAGCGTCTTGCCGCTGCCGCAATCTGGAATCCCACGGTTCAGATTTATTCCAGTTTTTGCACCCGTGGTGCAGTACCGACTTGCGTGGCCCCAGATGTCAGGAACGGCACATGTTCGCCTAGCGTGAACTGGCGTAAGTGCGTTCGACATATGACCCCACACTATGACAATCACAGTATCAGCGACGTGAAAGTTGGACGTTATCAAGATAGAGCACTGTTACGTCAGATCGGAGTGGATGAGACATGGAGAGACCAGGTTTGAGACCGTAATTAGTCGTATGGCATTTCGACATCTTCCCATCTGTTCATTACATCGCATTGTGTGTGCCATCATCTAATGCATATAATAGAATCGCTGATTATTATCATTATAAATATTTTTATCTGCATTTGCTGATAACGGTTGATAGCGACCGTTGCGACATCCTCCTTATCTGTTCATTAGATCGCATTGTGTCGGTGTATGAAATTGTACATTGTGTTTTCAGCGGATAAATCATAGAACCCACTGATGATGATGATCGGTATTCGCTGATAACGGCATTTGCAGATATTCCGCACACAGCTTAATAGATAACCGTTAACATAATTCCACAATGACACCGATAACGACCAGTGATAAGACGCATAATTCATAACCACCACCGAAGAATCTCCCTCTATACTGCAACCGCGCGCAGCAATCCGTTACCTCCCATTCTGCGCCGCAAGCGCAGATGCGAAAGCCGCAGCGGCCGCGGCTTTTTCCGCCTTCCCCTTCGGCACCGAGTGCTTCTGCAGAGACCCGATAAAACGGGTGGATATCTTAATNGACCGCTTCACCGGCATGTCGCCTTCTTCGCTGACCAAGTCCTCCGCGCTGTCCTGTTGTTTCAAAAGCTCCGGAGACGACTCGCTGGCCGACACAGCGCACCTGCGCCTGCCCAGTCGCGCGGCAGGCGGCGGGTTTGAATCTGTGCCTATAAAACTTTTCACGCGACGCGCCGCCGATGTGCTGGACACACGTTTCAGCACTTGGGGCGGCTTTGAGTCCTCGTGACTGGAATGGCTCCGCTGTAAAATCTGCCGGAATCGGGCATACTTCTCCACGGACGGGTACCAGATGATCCTGCTGCTTCTCGTGTCCTCGCTGACACTGTAGCGTAGTAGGGTAATGCGAAGGGTTCCAAAGAAGCAAAACAAAGAGACACCGCGTTAGCATGCGACATTCCAAAAACGACGGCTCCCAGCAACAACAACCCTAGCGACCTTAAAGCTCGTGAAAACGGCGCAGCGTATATACTCATTAGTTTTTGCTGTTTCCGAACGAAAAACTAGCTCACATGACAAATACGCGTCTTTTGTGACGAACAAAGGCAGTCCCAGACTGTTGACACCGTCGCACACGCAAAACTGACAGCAATCTGGCCACGATAACTCTTTTTATTCGATACGATTCATCGTTTAATGCCCGTCGCGAATTCGTTAGGTTACAGAACGCGACCACCTGCTATGCCATGTCGTTTATAGGGATGTGCACAAAGATTCGGGAACTCTTAATACGAATCAAGTATGCATTGTCATGATTCGAGTCGCGTAGTGGGAGTCCGTTTTTGAGTACTGACATTGTATGCCCCTTTCCACGAATAATTATATTCTTATTGTCGATGAGACTAGTTTTAATGCCTTTTTCCACCGTGGATTGAATTATCGATTGATCGCGTCGCAACATTATAAATACGTAAACCTGGTGACTAGATTGTGATTTCAGCAATAAATCGCGCTCTTTTTGATCACAGCTTTTCAAAAAGCCGATTCAGCACGCAGCATTCGTCGGATCAGCTATCACAGCAAGACGACAAACTCTGTCGATTATTCACTGCTAGGTGCTAGCTGCTACTAATTTCGCAATATCAATTATCTCGATTAAGCGTGACAAAGCCGGACAAAAACGTCGGCGTTTGCTATTAACGCTTCTCAGAACACAACATAGAGTATGCAAATTAGCTAGCAATCGACAGTTAATTAGCAGCTGCAGCGGGGTTACCTCCTACCAAAACAGCCACTAAGGTAACTTGACCAAAAGGAAGTCTCCAACATGTAGCTACACCATCCGATACCCGCAAATGAATGCAGAACAAAAAGTTAACGATTTCCGATCCATGAAGTTAATCCAAAAGAACATGCAATCATTGTGCTGCATACGATAAGCGCATCAAACGTGTTATCAACAAAATCGATCACCAACGGCCCATATCGCCTTAAAACCGTGGTAATGCAATTGCAGGCAATAAATGACTGCAAATCTCGCATACTCAACATAGAATAATAGTCCATCTCCTCACAGCACCAACCAAATTATCAAAACGACTCCGCGCCTTAATAAAAACCCGCGTTTATGCAAATTACAATATAATGTTCCGAACGATTACACACAACCTACTACGTTCTCGCCCGAAATTGTCGACCGCCGGTGAAAATAACTTCTGGTCCTACTGATCGCGCGTGCTCGGGTCAAGGAAATCATATTTCATTTCCTGGTTTCATGCAAAAATTGTTACAACGATCAGTTTTCGGGAAGTATGGGGGCATTAACGCATCCTCACCTGCCGGGTGAAAATAACAACCATGCGCTGCTATTATCGACAAATTAATCATCCAAGTCCCCAGCAGTAGTATAGATAATTTTCTAATGATCGAAGCGTACGCGGGCCACATATCATCGTCAACAGGCCCCAAAAGCCAGAACAACACTATCGATTCAATTTCGCGTCACTCCATGTATAACGACACAAGTTAATATAAGACTCCGGATGCATCATTATGACATACATCTCTCAGTAGGCTACGTTTCCACTACACGCACGACGCTTTTACGACATTGCCAGCGTATAAATTAGATTTTCGGGCGTGCGATGCCAAATAATTGATTAATTATTCATTTCCGCGAGCACGTCCGGGCAAAAAAGTGGTGTATTTACGACAATATTATATCCTGGTTGAGTAATGTTTGCCGATTCGAGCGCATCGGTAATAATGACATATTATCCAGCGAGAGGTGTAGGCGACATATTCAATTGGCATTAAGCAGGTTCTGTTAACGCGGTAAATATTGAGAGCAAAGACAACAAAGAACTTGTATCAACAAACGATATTAAGGCAAACACACTACAGTAAGAATAAGCATATTTCTGGTCCTTGTGTCGTGATAATGAAATATGACATGCCGACTACACCCAACGGCCCAACGAGATACTAGGTTCAAACGGCTGGCAATTTTCCAAAATTACAATACAAAATAAACTTTTGAGAATCATATTCAGAAGGTCTGATACGTTGATGACGTCATAAGAGTCCCGCAAAACAGTCATCGTTAAAATCCCGCATTATTCAAAAAGTCCGGATTAGATAATCCAACAACGGCGCTACCATAGCACCAACCTGTTATAAAAATTGAACTGGGCATTTCAGAGTCTCTGGTGATATGGATAAAAACTATTTTCCTGACTCTCGGGGCCCTATCAGATATGGATGTATGAAAGAATATCAAAACAGTAGCAGATTGTTGAATTTCAGATCAACATAATAGACCAACATTCCGACGCACCAACGACCCGACAGTCATTAGACACTAAAGTCATATCATTCGGATGCTAGATCTAGCGTATCACTACAATTTCTACTTTGAATTCAGAGTATGAAGACCTCAGATATTTTTGCTGATACCATGAGAACTTGAAACACTCATCGTACATGATCCGATATGCCATTGACGAGCGAGGTACCTTGCACTTAGAGCTAAAATTATCCACTTATCCACTCCAGATCGACATAATGTCCGCGTAACCCTTCTACGCAAAACACAACAAGCCTAAATATTGTAAACTCCATATCAACAAAAATTCCGACACCGCTGCTCCTCCCTTACGATAGCTGACCAGTATAGGTAGGTATAGAGCGCAACCTCACACCAACACCAACGCGCTCCTGGACGGTTGCAAACTCGAGGCAGCTGCGGTGCGACAGAGATCTCCCATGAGGCGTACGTAAACAACCTAGGCTCGACGCGTAAATTTAAGCTAACACGACCATCGCGCCAAGACGCGAGCGCCGTTATCAAGACAAAAAGTTAATATTTAACAGCCAAGTGTCGAATATCGCAACTCCACAGCCATAATTTAGAATCGCTCAGCTACCGCTTGGGTTCAAGCGGCGATAACCTATATTACGCATCCAAACGGGAATTCCAGCTCGCAATCGATAACCGCACGGCTGGAATGCCGGTAGAAAGCACTCCTAATGCGCCATATGGGATACTTTTCACGCCTTAGCTACGGCAAACCAACGCTAAATCCCCAACTCCGCAAGAACAGCACGTCCGAAACATCCATCACATTCGTCAGGATTAGGTAGCGTTACCACAATATGCACTAACAGGACAACAATGACTCAAGTGTTCTGACACAATGGCATTAAAATTTCAGAGCGGAGGTGCATTGCACAATAGGGCTCTTCAAAAATGACTTTTTTTCTCAAATCGTACTGGCTACTTGATAAAATTGTTAGGTTACCTAATTTAAGCCTACACACAAAATTTGGTTCAATTCCAGCCAGTAACCGCTTTGCTACAGGAGAAGAAAGTTTCTATATATCAT
>ATSW01002785.1:0-16836 GCA_000444245.1 Botryllus schlosseri | reverse complement strand
ATAGTTTTGCAGCCAGGAGCCTAGCCATTTGACGTGTCGCAATTATAGGTATTAAAAAATATGAAATTCGGTCTATATATAAAGGAACACGCGTGAATTGGGGGTAAATCGCGCGAAGCGCGAAATTGTTTCTCAGTCGACTGCTTCTTCGCGCCCCCCTTCAGATGCTTTCACGCCCCCTCCTCCCAGGGGGATGCGCCTCCTAGTTGAGAACCACTGCGCTAATGGAAATGACATTTCGGTATCGTGATCAACCCACAGCCTTGTCACAAAGTGGATTGAAGTAGCTATGGTATCTTTAAGGCTGTATCAGACGAGGCGATGTCGGCGGAGCGTTAGTGTTTGTTTTATCATCGCTGCCATCGGCCGAATCGCCGCCGATTTTAATTGACAGTGTCGGCGACATCGCCGGCGATGAGAGAAGTGGGAGATGCGCTCATGCGTATCCATATATAAACCAGTGTCGAGACTTGAAAAGCGTCACTTTTGCTCAAGCCGTTTGGCGGACGGACCTTCTGGCGAGGCATTGCGAAACGAATTACTGCGATGTAGTACTAAATTATTGAGCCGCTCCACTTATCCAATATAAGCCGGCGTTGCAAAATCGGATGCACCCACCACCTTCGAGTAGCACCAGCACGCGCACATACTTCTACAGCTATCATGGCAGTCAAAACTCGTGCTACTTTCAACTTTTTTGAACTTCCCTTACAAATACCATACTACCATGGTTCAGAGGTTTCATTCGACAGGACATTGCAGCATGAACACATTGGACGGACATCATAACCATATTGCAGAATTAGTTTCGAATATTTTCGGCTAGTTGTAACTTTGTTTCTGGATAATTTTGACCAGACGTGACTTTTGACTACAAGTCGAAAGAAAAAAATCGTCCGCTCGACAACTAAAACGGACAGTCTACCCCTTGTTAAAGGACTCGTAGCACTCTAAAGTTGTTTTGTCAAAGGTCGAAGCAAATATAAACCAGCCAACTCTAGGCCCTAAATGTATCTAGCTCCGCTGCACAATTGGGATTCTTCGGAATATGTATTCTGTTCGGATTTTCTGGATTATGGACAAGATTTTTCGAATTTGCACGGGTATTTGGATGAGATTGTTCGTATTCGGAAGGATTGCTCATCAGAGCTTTGAGCTGTCGGATGGATTCGGATTCTCAGAAATCACTATCCGCCCATCACTGATCATAATACGGTAGTATGTACGTTGTACGTACAGTGTACCTGACCTGTACATGTGTACAACAACAAAAAACCGATTCGCAGATGTCAATCATCCCCGAGCAGGTTTAAATGCAACGGGTCAACGCCTCCTGAAACTAATCAAGTGCAACGATCGCTCACATGATGGTAGAGAAATTATCGGCCGACATCGTCTGATACGGCCTTTAATGTGACGTCAAAATGACATTGAATTCTTTGAAGTAGCATAATAGCTTACATTTGAGCTTTACACGTCATTCATACTGTCATGACGTCATAATGACTGGTACTCGAATACGCGGAAGCCTGATGCCCGATTGAGAATCGAATCACTGAGCTACCCGATTTTGCCGGACACGAAAATACGCAAACATTTGCAACATTCCAACTCGACACATCTCGTACCCTCAACGAAGCAAACATGAAATGAGATAGAAGACAACAGTATATTTCCCGTGGGATTAAAACAGGGCGTCGCTGCATTAGCTTCGCTTTTTCGAAATATTTCAGTAAAAATTCATCATGCTTAAGATACATCGAATAAAATAATCGGATTCCGTCAGTTAACGTTCATTCTAAAATTGCGAGCACCGATAAAATGCAAAAAGACCACCTAAATCGCGCATCCGTCAATTTTATTCGTTTCGTCGCGCTTCGCGCGTTCCCTCCCTCGCGATCTCCATCTCGTTCCTGCGTTCCCGGTCGCTGCTAAAATCGGTGGCGGCCGCGCAAGCCTGTTCCGCACGCACAAAATATCGCGCCGCCGTATCAAGCTCGCCCGCGCATTTAAGGCCGCTGCCCGCACAGTTCAAAAGCTTTGCGTACACGGCGCGTTCCGCAGCTTTTTCTTTCAGAGCGTCCATCAGCGCTTGAATCCCGCATTTCGCGGCGTCCGCTTCACAAACGTACATCTTAGCCATACGGTATGCTTTCGCCAAACTCGCGGCGCACTTCCCCACGCGTAACGCCTTCGACTCCAGATCGATCGCCGCGGTGGCCGCTACTTTCTGCAACAACGCCTCCATTTTCTTCAACCCGAACTCGATCGCGATACCGCGTGACCGTCCCCCCTCGCGGATGAGCAGCTCGCTTACGGTTGCGATTTCTTCAACACGAATAGTCAGCCATCTGACGGCAACATCTGACTGAAAAGCGTGTACCTCGTGCAGATCACACCAAACCCAAAACATGATGAGAGCCAGGACGTGGCGGCCTGCTTCAAGGAACTTGGCACCTTCGATCGGCATTTTAGCGATGAGGGAACTGTTGGATGGCGATCTCATGCGAGCTCTCAGCTCCAGCAAGTCGGTTTTCTGATTTCCGCGCCCCAGGAACATCTCGCATTCGGTGGCTTGGATCAGATCGTCCAAAGTCCTTGAGTCTGTGAGTTGTCGGAGCTCTTGCAGAAGTTCAGCCGTTTTCCTGTGGCCTATCTCGTCAACCGATGATTGTTTCAGCTCTCCTGCAAAATTTATTAAGATCCAGTTAGGATTAGAGCACCACGATTCGAGTACTCTTAAGTACAATCGAGTGTTAACTGTAATGATTCGAGTCGAGTAGTGAGAGATGTTTTTTCGAGTACTGAAATGATGTGCTCCTTCCCGTTAAGAGTTAATTTATCAACTAAAAGTAAAAATGCAATAAGTGCAATACAAATTGGCTATAATATAAAGCCATAGACGCAACACTAATGAAATACACGGAGAGAATAAAGTCAGTCCTTTTACCGACAGAGAATCGGTTGCACGAGTTTTATTATAGTCGATTCGAGAATATATATAATAAAACTCGAGCAACCGATTCTCTGTCGNCAAAAGGACCGACTCTATTCTCTCCGTGTATTTCATTACTGTTTCGTCTATGGCTATATATTGTAGCCAATTTGTATTGCACTCATTGCATTTTTGCTTAACGCTCTCGTTTTGTCAACTAAAAGTATTGTTAACAGCATTTTGAACTGCGGGAAGAATTAGTCGTATCGCAGCATGCGAAACATGTATTACAAAGCTAAGCACGTTGCTGTGATTTGGAAGAGACTATAAATTATACGTGGTAACATAAAGGGTACATATTTGAGCTTTCACCGTCGTTAGTGATGTTTTTACGTCATAACGAGTTATGCTCGAACACGCGACTCGTAGCCTAATACTGCATTTAGAATCGAATCACACTGACACTCTAGTTTGCTCAGACGTGCTCACAAATAATGCCTACCGTTTGCAGCCCGAAATTAGTGCATCGCGGCTGTGTAGTGTGTAGTGTACAGTACACAATTGGCGGGCCAATTGAGAAGTAAAAAATAGGTTGGCGGGCCGAGACATAAGTTCAAACTACATTCCGTGGCGTCTATCATTTCTCTACAGACGAAAGTGAATCACATTGTTAGCATCAGTTGCTAAGTAGATGTGTTAAAAAGAGGCCACGAGAAAGTGATGGTTAATTGAAAAAATACTATTTATTTATTCATTCAGTGCCATTATTAAAAACAATGCGAAACACGAAGCATCATTGACCCCTAATTCGTTCTTATATGCAAACGTCAAAATATATCTGAGATATCACAAAGCAGGTGTGGGTACTTTAATCGAGACTGGCTTGGAATTTCGACTTTTTGTGCACACGGCAGTTTCGCTGGCAGATGTCCCGAACTTCGGATCTCTCGGTCTCGACCAGCCGACGAGTGTCTGTATTGCTCTGTTGTCTTGTAATGCCGATTCAAAATAGATCTCTGAACACGACAACCACCTCACCACAAACTAGAAGGACTAAACTAAACTATAAGGACTAAAAGGACTCCGACAGAAATATTTATTGCCGAAGATCTTCTTAAAATGTCTGCCTCAAGCCCCACCTCTATTTTTAACGTGCCTGTTCATCGTTTTTTCGGTTTAACGTAACTCAAGTGCACTGATTGACTTGTTTTGCTGATTATGGATTGGAAACATGCGACTTGACAATTTAAAGCACACACCAAGTAATTCGCTATCTAATGAAGACAACAGACACGTTTTGAACTAACTAGAAACCGTTACTTATGGCTTTAATTGTTACTGCATACTTTGCTATATTTGAAATAATTGCAGTCCAGATTATGCGACCTGGACCTATACCTAGGCTAGGGAATCACTATACAGTATATTCACATCAACAAGCAGGTTTACCAGTAAACGCCTTCCCGGTTCAGTATATGCAACCTGTGTTTTAGTTCACACATTAGTATTAAAAAGTAGGTTATGTGTCATACATTCCAAGCTACTTTTCGCGGGCCAGCCAGAATCGTGTCGCGGGACGCACTTTGTCCAGGTCTGGTGTGCACACAGGTTGTTATACTATAGATAAGTAGATTCGCAACGGTTGGGCACCCAGATAAGCCTAGCAATTTCTGGTATGTTGGTTAACAGATACGGTAATCTTACAACAGGCCACCAGAACGCAAAAATAGGATGAAGCTGCTCGTAAGCGAAATGTACTGTAGCATTGATTCAAACAAATACACATTTTAATGTGGTCATGGCAGTGGAACCCTTGTATGGGAGGTTTAACGCGAATTCAGATTAAAAAAGGACAGGTCAGCTACGATATAGTCGTGAGCAAGACAGCACTCGTAAGCAGTCTAGTATTTCGGCCTAAATACACAGATACCCCCACTATCGAATTAGGATACTCGCAACAACAACAGTTGAGATGACAGCAACACAAAATACAACCTATTCTCAGTACAGACAGTTTCCATTCCTTACAACTCACGCCAGTACATTACGACGCACGATCAATTGATCATCAACACAAGCAACCACCACGAAACAGGGGTCAGTAACAATTTAGCACCTAACGCACAACACGTATTATATATGGCTGAAACGAAGTGACTCTATATTTCAGAGATGTATCTCAATTACCTCGGATGGCGGACACGCGCTCCACTTTCTCTTCCTCTGTTAAACCTGGCACGATATGTTGCTCGGAGGCTTGGGTATGTGCTGGATTAGGGTCCCACATGATAGGAGATGATGGAATAACTATCCGGAGCCCGGTGATCCAGATGGATGAATCTAGTTTTAAAAGACAGTGGCTGTCGCGATCATGTTATTGTTGGATATCAGGGCTGTGTACGAAGTAAGCCCTGAAGTCTCGACTGGTGGTATTACAGCATACGAAAATCGAGTACCAGGCTACGCAAGTTGGTGAAAATGACATATATGTGCATCGTGATCAACCCACAGCATTGTTACTAAGTGCAATGGAGTAGGCATGGTACAAAAATACCAAGCCATCTTCAATGTGATGTATAACTGACACATTATTCTTTGAGGCCGCGTAAAAGGTAATTATTTGAACTTTACACGCATCTAATACAGTCGTTAGGTAATAGTGAATTATGATCCGATGCGCCACTATAGAATCGGAAGCCTAATACTGATTCAGAATCCAATCGATCATCTAATTGACGTTGCCCGATCCTATTCGATACACCACTAGTCACGAATGTATATAAGATCCCAACACCACGAAAAGCCATAGCAAATATGATTATGTAGTCTCCTCACGCTCTATATATGTAACTATGGTAGTCCATACTACTCAAATTACACCAGGCTCACGAAAATCACCAAACTACACACGATATCTCATCCCGTACCTCTGAAACACGCAGTCGCTGACCCGCTTCTGAACGAATAGCGATTGCCGGTTTAGCGTACGATCGCTTTTCAAGTCGAGTCTGCAATCATCAGACCAATCAATGAAACTCTGTGTCTTGTGTGTATATTTTCCGTCGGGCAGCGGAAAATCGAGTGCCCTAGTGATTCGATTCGTTATCTGTACATGATGTGCTTTTATCAGGCCTGGACCTGGAATCGACAACACTGATGAGATCAGCCGTATCGCACGGTTTTGCAGGGTTCGAACTCTGCACAAAAATNTTGTGCATGCACTTCCCCATACTACGATTCCATATTGCAGGTGAGAGTGGAAAAGAGAGAAGTAGATGGTTCGTAGTANTGATCTGGAAACCAAAGATTGCANACGGGTCATTATTCNCACACACCGAGCTAGTTTTGATATTGTGCATTCAATATGCTGCTTCCAANACATTTTGGCATCAATGGTGACGCCAAGATNTTTTGCTGAGTCACAAATGGAGATTTGTTTATGATTGATGTTNACAGTGAAACTATGATTGGCATTATTTAAAAGGAGCATCTCGGTCTTATCTGCATTCAAACTTAGTTTTGTTTGCTTGCAGCCATCTCGATACTTTTGGGAGTTCCCTATTCACAGATGGGTCGGGCATTTCAGAAAGAATTTAATGTAGTCCAGTAGAATATTTCAGCTTCTCCGCATCTTTTGACATTATGATGCTGCTCTGAGAACTGAACTTCACTAGCAATAATTGTCCGTCAATTTGTAATTTTCCTGGACGAGTTTCCTGTTTTGTGCTTCTACTTCTTCCAGAAATTTGATTTTCTTACATTTTATTCATCGACTTCCTCTTTCTGCACCTTCATAAGAGATATCCATCAAGCCTGCACAAAATATATAATGTTCATTTTACATAGCAACACGGCTGTGCAGACACCTATCAAGGCGTAGGCTACTCGTCCGACTCATGCAACCTATCACCGCTACCAGTTTCAACTATCCATCTCATTATTGAATATATTGCTCTCAACAATTTCAACACACACCATCAAGCAACAACACTGGAGCGGAATAATACGAAACACACACCGAGTCGATTGTGGCATCAAGTGTGACTGCATTTCAGATTGGACTTATTTTGAAATGCAATATTGTTCCATCTTAATTATGTCATGATTCAACATTTTTGGTGCAATATTAGATACGTCTTTTTATTATGAAAATGAGAATTCAGATGACTACAAGAAAGTCCACATGCCTTTATTCAGATTTTACATTCTTCCATGCATGTTATCAGCTCTGGGAATGGTACAAGCGCCTACCAGGAACGGTCTGGGTAGCCATATCTCCAAGTCACACACTTACACAATAGCACAGTGTTTATCTGGCATTTATCCTGATTTATTCACTACATGAGCTAGGACAAAAAATGACGATTTCAGCTGGGAACGGATCATGTTGCCTAACATATATGATAATTGATATGCAGACGAGTGTCCACTGTCCAGTGTAACAGTAATTTGCTAGATAATGATGCAGACTGCAGACTGTACCATATACGATTCCATAAATAGAACACATATAACACTGTGCCCACATCACGAATACCCCACATATCCTGACTCAAGATTCCTCTAATGCATGCTATTCGGTACGGCAATCCCATAGTATACGGCTAAGGATAATACAGCAATAGTTGCTTCATCTGAAAAGTTGTCAGAAATCCATTCATTTTGACATACCATCCAGATGCGTGCTTGCCGCCTTTCATGTTTATTGTAGATTAGAACACTGTAACTACATACTAGCTCTACGTTATTTCCATTCACCAAAGCCAGCTATTCCCAATTCAATGTAATTTTGCTAAAAACCTTCATTTTTCAACTCTTTTCCATAAGAGCTCATAGTAAGATTGCCCGGCCTTGTTCTTTGTTTACATCCTGCTGCAACCTGATTGCTTCGTGTCAAAGGTCACGTAGGTGTCTATTCCACAATTCATCTCGCACTTCCTGATGTGGTGGTTCGTGCCCGAAAGGGTCCAAAGATCCCTGGTTAAGAACCCCAAGAATAGAAGTGTCCAACAATCAACGAAAAATCCATTGGTGTTACAGCTGTAGAGCGAACCGCTGCCTTACTAGCTACCGGCAATAATAACATGGATGAAGAGACCAAAGATCACTCAGGATGTGAAACCGAGTCACAAGCCCATCTCCAATTTTAACGTTTAACTCAATTCGGGTCATTTTTTTTATAACCCAATCAGTCCGAATTCGAGTCATTTTACGAACGGTTGCGCCCAAGTCCTGATCACAAATTTCAGTCTCGAATCATCAACGGGTCGTCTTTTATCATCATGAACCATAAATGTGACATATATAGCCGACCTTCTACCGCATAATAGCTTTTAAGAGTGATGTGATAGTGAAGTTTGATGAGATTTCCGATTTTAAGGGTAGTTTTAGAGCAGGGTTGTAACCAAGTCACGAGGTTGCGAGTCACAAGTTGATCTCACTTTTATAGTTTTGACTCGAGTCAAGTCGAGTCATTTTCAAGTCACCGCCGAGTCCAAGTCACGGAGTAGAGTGTCGAGTCCGAGTCATAGTGTTTTGAATCGAGTCCGAGTCCAAGTCATTGTGTTGACTGATAAGCTCCGAGATATTGTTATGTGAAACCCACTTTTTACAACTCTGCTCGGTGATATCGATAGCTTCGCATTCATAATAAGCTAATTTTCCTCACTTTTAACGGTTTTTGGTATCCTTTTCAAATACCAGTATTAATAGACGAAATAACAATAGTATTATTCGAAATTACAATCATATTCCTGTCTTGGAAGACCCAGCCTCGAGGTATATGACTTGGCCCGAGTCATGCGTAATGCCTCGAGTACAAGTCGAGTCAATACGCAAATTGACTCGAGTTGAGTCATTTTTCATTTTTAAGAAAATGACTCGATTCAAGTCGAGTCACCAAAATTTCGCGACTCGAGTCTGACTCGAATCATTACAACCCTGTTTTAGAGTGAACTTCAAGTTCTCAAATCGATCAAAGATATGTGGCAGTTTCCATAAATTGTCGAATACTTAAAAATCCAAAATGCCGTCGCGGGCCGCAAAAAATGTTCTCGCGGGCCGCATGCAGCCCGCATGCCGCGTGTTTCAGACCTCTGGACTAAATCGTATTTATTGAATGTATTTTAGCGACAGCAATCTTCAGAGTCACTTCTCGCCGATAATGACGAAGACAATGTGGATTTGAGAACAGCATTGTCATACAGGCGCCACCATATCTGCTTCTCTCTGGTCAGTTAACACATGGAGCAATCCTTAATTAAGATTTAAATGCTTTCGATATGCCCGGCACCGTATCCTAAATTTACCAAGATGTCAATTCGTTAGGGTTGAGTACATGGTAAATGCCGATAATGCAAGTCTTCTCGCTTTGACGAACTTACGCGTAAACTCTACTCTTGCACGCTGCTCACACACGTATATAATAACATCCAGCCACTAAAATCTGACGTAATAAGCAAGTAGTGAGGAATCTCGGCAGACTAGAGTCGCGGGCCACACTATCATGTAAGACGGGAAACTGTCCGCGGGCCGGATATGGCCCGTCCCTGACCCAAAATATCATTGTACATCTACATTGTACAGATGTACACAGATTTTGAGTACCTAGGAAGCTGCCGGGAGCTTTAAAAAAGACTATTATTCCGTGACTATTTTATTTTAAGCGATTGGATGTGACTCTTCCAAGACATGAGCGGGTCCAGTAAAACCCCACGCTGAAAATGCATGTGGGAACCAGCAATGTCAAGTACCAACGATGGCCATTTTAACCCCCTCTGCAAACGGATTTGTTGTAGGCGAAGCTAAGATTGCAATTGAGTTGATAACTCCCTGTCAGTACAAGGTGCTATGTTAACCATACATCACCTAAAACTAAATTCCAAGGTAGGTATAATTACTGATGTATCACCAGCCGTCCGCAAAACCAACGATCAGTCGTTCTTTACTATGGTAATTAGTGTTCAATTATTCGATCCGCAAGAACAGTCTAATCCCGATTGCTTTTTTACTCTCTCTGTCAAAAAGCACGGCCCAGAACATAGTCTATCTGTAGCTAACGTGTAGCGGAAGGGTTGGATATGCTGCGGATTGTTCAGAGCGTGATCAGGCTTGTAACGCGTTTCTGCGGGATCAGAAGACAGTTCCAAGATCGCTACCATATCCAAGAAGTGATCAAGGCGGGCGAGTTTGCCACGGTTCGGAGATGCCGCGAATTGGCGACACGAAAAAACTTCGCAGTGAAGATATACAGGTTAAGACACTGCAGCAGAGAACAAAATTTGAGGGTCTGCAAAGAAGCGGAAGTTTGTTCAGGACTATCCGATCACAGACACATCGTCCAGTACCACGGATCTACAATGGAGAACGGTCTTTTATATATCGTGTTTTCTTTGTTGAGGGGGTCCCACTTTTTTGATGGGCTTATCCGCAGAAGATCGTGCAGTGAGAGAGATGCCGCTTACTACATGGAGCAGATAATAAACGGAATCGCGTTTCTTCACAGAAGCAACATAGTCCATGCCGATATCAGGCCTGAAAATGTGATTTTCAAGAGCAAGTGGTGTCGTTCTTCCGTGAAAATAATCGATTTTAAATCCGCGATCGATATAAAATCCTTGAAAGAACCACGGGTTGGCATGTTCGGTGTGAGAGGTCGCCGTGAATATCGAGCTCCAGAGATGGTTACAAATAAAAAATATGGTCCGGGTGTTGACGTTTGGTCGGCCGGTGTAATTCTGTGCAACCTCCTAACCGGTAACGCACCTTTTGAGGGCGCGTCGGACAAAGAACTCTACGAAAAGATCAAGGACGGAAGCCTCCACATCGATTTCCACGCCCCTGAATGGCAGTCCGTCTCTATCCAACCTCGTAAATTGGTATACCAATTACTCCTTCCGTTTTCCAAAGAAAGAATATCCGCAACTTGCGCTCTGAAACATCCTTTCTTGCGCAATCACGGTTTGTCGCTGTTTTTGAGCAAGTACACTAAGAAAAGCGTGATGGTGAATTTGGCGAGGCTGAACAGCTGTCAAAAGTTAAGGAAGAAGTCGGCGCCGCTTCGCAGGAGGAGTAGAACTGTGTCCGACCCAGTTTCAGACAGGCTAGAGTACGCGAACGCGTCGTTACGACACTTACATTTGATAGACCCGGACGAGCCGTACCTAAACGATGTGGCGACCACGTCTCGGCCTTCTTTATGGCCGAAAGCGTCAGTTGTCAGTAGAGGTAAGTAGTAGCAGGTTCAACTAATTTTCAATGTATTTACAGTCGGCTTCACTGAATTCGGACAGTATAGTTCCACATATTTTAGACCTAGTGAAGGAGTAATCTATTGTTCGCTCGCGTGAAGATGCGATGCTGTTACATAAATGAATGTATTGCAGCTGCGCTATATTGCAGGCATTGGCACAGATAGCATGAAACATTAGTTATACCTTCAAGTTAGTAGTATTTTTAGGGTTGCATTTAAAACAAACAGCGTTTTAAAACACTTTGTTTGAAACATATTTGGAACAGTGTTTTGAACAAACACCTTTGAAAAAAATTTTTTTTTCAGTTGTAAAATTATGCCATAATCGTATAAATACTTTCCAGCATAAAACATCAGTTATACCTCAAGTTGATTATCATATCATTCCACAGATAGGCCTACTGCGTACTGTATTATTGTATGCCATACTATAAAAGTACGATTGACTTGTGACTTTGAACTTGGACATTTTCACGACGCTGTTAACGATATGCTGTTTTTCCACGTGTCTATAGCCGGCAGCCGACAGTCTCCTGGGTCTAGTCCTTCCCAAGATCATGACACATCGCAGTATTACTCTTCTTCCGACGACGATCACGCAAAGGTGGCGGCCAAGTTGCGTCCACGCAGGCTGCCACGCAAACGCGTGGACGCATCAGTGTTCCGGGGCATCACTGAAGAATTCAGAGACTCTGCATTCGTGGGAAAAAGCCGAGGGGGAAGATCACGGGGCCGCGATACAGTGTCACGTCGCGCATCTATCGCATCGACCAGCACATCTTCGCGTCCGATATCCCAGGGAGCTTCCTGCTGTAAATCCACACCAAGAGCGAACGAGTCGAAAACGAAGAAATTTCCAGCTCGTAAGGACAAGTCGCTAGAAGCCTCGAATCGCAGGGATAAAGTCGTGGATTCTAGAAAAAGGAAGGCACCCCAGCCGGCAGGCACCGTTAAGTTGTGTCCGGGGAACATGTGGACTGATCCCCTAGCAGTAATAAAGGAAGAGGAAGATGAAGAGTCTGATTGAAGCGTAACGGGGTAAACGAACTATTTCGTGATTCTGCTTGAGTGGCATCGTGGTGGCCTGACTTTGGGCAGCTGGAGAATTCCAGTTCTTTAAATATACGAATGCGAGCGAAATGTCGGTGATCTAAATCTAATTTGTGTAGTGTTTCTTGGCGGTAATTCCAGTCTAATTAGTAAAATGTTTCAATGCTCCAATGTTGATTCTAATCTAATTTCTGGTTTTCCCTAAACTGCTACAGGAGAACCGGATTGTGCGAAACGAGTCAAGCCTGCTGTGCAGACATTTGTCGTTATCATGCTACGAGATTGAACAATGATTTGATATGAACTGAACTTGATCCACAAATTTTCGTGAATATTCAGTAATTCCAATTTTTGATAAAAACTGTGCAGCTATATAAAATTCGAATTCTAGTCTGACTTTTAAAATAACGGAGGTATGATTCTCGTATAATTTGAAAAGCTGAATATTTGCTGGTTGTCCACGTATGCATATTTTATCTCGACTCTAGCAAGAAATATTCCATTTATTTCATTCTACTTAGTAGCGCCAATTATTCTACTTCAGTAGAACTTAATCGGCCACTATGTCGACTTTATACCGTGACGTATTTCATTATTTTACAGGAGTAGCATCGATATCGCGAGCTATTCTACTTCAGTAGTAGGCTACTAATGTTGGCAGCTATCTCGAGTCTACCATGAACTGATAATTTGATCAAATCAATCGTGTTACGAGCCGCTATTTTTGAGGAACGCAGATTTGCAGAGTCTTGAAAACAACTCGAGTTAGTAATGCAGGTTTTTACCCCGCTTTTATAATGTAAGTGTGATTTGTTGCGCATAGTCATTGCATATTTTGCGAACGATGTTTTGATGTTTTTAGCTCGTGTTCAAAACACCCAGTGACTTGCACGATGTTAATTGGATCAAATAAATTTTGTTGTCGATGTACGAGGGGATGCTTTGGGAGGGTGGTGCACGCAAGCCGACCATGATACAGCTTAGATGACCCGGCTCAGTTTAATAATACTTTCATCAGTTTGAAACACAAGGTGGGCTAGACAGGTATAGAGTCTGCTTGGTACAGTGGTTCTTGACCGGCGGTCCGCGAAGCCCTTTTAGAAGGGTCCACGAAACCTCAAAATTTACAAACTGGTTGATAACCTAATTAAACATCTTTTTTTAAATTAAGGCAATAACGAGGCTGTGTCACTTCATTACTAGTAAAACTCCAGGACTCGCGTAATAGAGAATGACGGTCTGAGATAAAATATCCTACTGTGCAAACTCATTTAAATTACCTAAATTTCCAATGGCCTAGACCAGTGGTTCTCGAACTTTTTTTCTTCGCGGACCACTTTTGAACCGTCGCGGATCCCGCGGACCCCCTAAGTTTTAGTTGAAATTTTGCTCGATTATCGTAAGCGCCTCCGATTTGATATGATCGAGTGCCATTTCACGTTTGGGAATTACCGCAACAAATAAGACACCATAAAATAAGAACAGATTTTTAATGAACACGGAACTCCAGTCTGGCCCTTTCCATCTAGCAGCTCATCTTGAAGTGATTATAGAATAATAGTTCTTTATATCACAGAAGAAAATGGATTTTTCTATGCATTTCGAAGTTCCCGTGATTGATCTTTGATACAACTTTTTTATTTTTTTACAATCCCTAACAAAACATGATAAACAGCAATAGGTTTGTATCGGTATAGGCCAGTGGTTCTCAATCAGGGTTCCGCGGACCCCTGGGGTCCGCGAAGCCTCAAAATAGTTGATAACCTAATTTGCATTTTTTTTAAATTCAGAAAATAACGGGGCAGTTTCGCTTCGTTACTAGGAAAACTCCAGAATTCACATCAACTGAATGGTCATCTGAGATGAAATATCCTACTGGGCGGCTCATTTTAATTGCTAAATAGCCCATAGCCTACTGACACAAACATTTTGCTATTTAGCGATGTTTTTTGGGGATTGTTGAAAAAAGTTGGATGAGAAAGGTCAATCACGGTGACTTCGAAATGTTTACAAAAACCCTTTTCTTCTGTGATATACACACTGTAAACGAAACTGGTGTGTTTTCGCGATTCACACTCTAGCGTGAGGTGTGTTTTGAGTCATCACACCTATTGAGTACTAAATTTGTCATTTACACCTAAGCTAATTGGTGGAAATAAGCCGAATACACCCCTGTAAACACATACCATAAAATACACACCCCAAGCATGGGCATTTGGGGTGAATTGTTAGAGATTACACCTTTTGTCTGACAAATATGAAGTTTGGGATTGAATCCGCGCTAACCNCTTCCCNAAAACTTGACTGTTNAAGTTTTAAGTCTGTGTCNGTCAGAAGNCTGGTTAAACANGCACGGGTGCGGCAAGTNTGCATTCTTGTTAAAATTCAGTCGAATCACTGTACTGATCACTGTATGNGCACTTGAGAACTTCTCTGCTGTGNNTAACTGTAGGACGTGNAGGACATATNCTCTTTGGGGTTTAATTATCCACCGNAATGCGTGNTTTCGTCCACTTTATTGTTGTCCGTNTNNNNAAGGCTTGTTCGGTTGGCTTAGGCATTGTAGCATTATGTGACTCGACTCGCCGCTAGATATCGTGTAGCTATACACGAATAGGCTGTCATTTCTCTGAAATGTAGTGCTGGAATTAGCAATGTGACGTCACGTGATGTCATGAGGTTCACGCTCGCGTTCAAACAGAACCTTTTGCACAGAACCTTTCTAATTCCATGATTTTATAATAAATAATTAAAGAGTTAGTCACCGTAAATACTATTTTATGCAAATCCAAATGTTTCTACTGCAATAACTTCACTTCTACTGATTGGAATAGAGCCAAATTTTGTGTGCATGGTCTCTGCTGACAACCTGACAATTTTATGTGGTCGCCAGAAAATTGGATTTTCTTTTCAATTTATTTTTTTAATATAATAAATTCAAAACTTGCTACTGCAAGAACCTCGCTTCTACTTGTTGGAATTTAGGCAAATTTGATGTGCAGCGTTGTTTTAGCCAACAATGATTTTATCATGCAGCCAGTGAAATTTGACAGAAAAAATTGTTTTTGAACAGCCCTACTGTGCATCCACTAAATTTGCTTTCCAGTGACGGTGTATTTTTTTACATTTCAAAATCAACTCCAGGCTCGTTGCGATGGTACAAATAAGATAATCTCACTATTTTACTAAAAAAAAAATTTGACTAGACCAAAATACCCATCGTCTATCTTGGTTGCAGTTGTTCACAAGCAGACTCGTTAACAGACTCACTTATACATTTTTAGTTTATAAGCTCAGATGATAAATTGAGATACCAGTTCTCGAAAAGCATTGATATAAATAGGAATTCAAGAAATTATCGAGCCACTTACATAGGTATGTTAACTGAATAGATATGGTGTCGCACTGTCACACTGAACCATAAACCACCACCATCTTTGCCGTGAAACTAGTTGAAAAGCTGAAAAATCTCTTGCCTAGTGGAATTATGCCATGCAGCAAAAAGTCAAGAATGGATATGTAGCCTACTGAATTGTGTCGAAAGGGCAACATACCTTAATGCATATACCGGATTCATTAACAATTAATGATGCTTTTCTTAGAATCTCAACCGTTATCAAAAACAGCTGTGCAATAGTATTTCAATGATATTACCAGAATTAGAGGTTCCAAGCGAATGAGAATGCAGACCCATTTCCAACACTTTTTTTCTGTTAAGTATCGATCACATCCCACCTGGGCTATAAATTTAGATGTGGCCGCAAAATATCAGCTGCCGTTATGTTCAATTTCATCTAGCAATCTTACAGAATTGTAATGTTCACCGAGACCAAGCTCATGTCTGTGGTACGTAAGTATGATAGGTTTACCATTGTACTCTTCGCCGATAATAAGACGCGGCACGTCGGCCTGAACCACATGAATCGGAGTTTGCAAGATATGGGACATTGCGCGCAGTTCCAACTGCCCGCCCCACGCAGCAGTATTGGCAACTTCGTCGCAATATTTTTCATACTGTTCCTTGTTAAAGCAATCGCCCGTGTTTGGATCTGTTAGGAACGGCATAAAATCATCAGCGTTACACAGCATGTAGTCTGCAGTTTTGCGTCTCAGTGTGTCTGAAGTGTAGGCGTTGTCTGTGTTCTTTATTTGATCCACAATCGCATAATATAAACAGTTGCCGTCCGGAACCATCGGTTTGACTTGCAGCTTCATTTGTGCTAATAAGTTCTTGATTTTTTCCTCCTCGGCATATCGTAGAGTGTTGACATAATCTTTTTCAGCTTGAGCTGCAATTTCCGATTGCTCTTTCGCTTTGAGAGCTTTTTTGTCTCGCTTTTTCTGAGCTTTGCTTATCCGCGGTTGGGCTGCATTAGTGTTTACTTGCTCAGATAAGTCACCGTTGGAAGGTTTGTTCGTATCTTCCAGTTGCGATGATTCTTTTTCATGTTTTTGCGCCAACTCACTTTCCAGAATGGCAATCTGGGCTTTCACTTCTTTATTTTTCTTCTTGTCGCCTTTCGGAACGCCTTTTTTCAAGGCTTGTATCTTGGATTGTAATTCTTTTCTCTCCGCCTTGTGCTTGACGTCGAGCGCTTGC
>KE605177.1:0-15744 GCA_000444245.1 Botryllus schlosseri | reverse complement strand
GAGCCATAGGTTCCCGACCGCTGGCCTAGAAAATAACGGGCTCTGTCGACAGTTCAGGAATAGCATAAACAGACTATCGTCCTGGTGTAAAATCACCGTTGATATCGAAACACCATGAATACAACAAACAATAACAACAACCCTGACCCTATAAATCTTTCGCGTGAAATTACAATAGACTAGTTGACGGACGCGATTTCATTGTATTGTGAGGCACTAGTCGTTAGTGATAGAAACAACAAATACCAATTGTCGCACACCCCTTCGCTTCGCTCAAGTCACACCGCTTCTGTCGCTATTTCCTGTCACTCTCCTCACTCGGCATTGTCACCGGTGGGTTGAAAACGATTTCTCCGTCATTTATATTTAAACTTCAGAGAACTATTCCGTGCTGAAAGGATTTCTCTCGCAGGAAGGAAACGTATTCACCAAGAATACTGGTAAGATAGGAGTGAATTAGGAAAGATTAGTCATTAATGGTTGTCAGTTATCACACACCGACTTGCGATTTTCTGTACGGTTAAACTTGCAATTGCGACATAAGTTGAGGTAGCCTGTAGTTTCGTCCCCGGCCATGAATATTGTTCTTCAAAAAGTCTCGCACTGGTGACCGCTGAACTAATCCGCAAAAGAGCTATACTCGAGAGCAGAGTGACATTGCGAAGAATCGGACTGGCTAAACCCGGGGTGGTTTATTCTTTCTACGGAAAAAAATCGAGGTATGCGGATGGCGTGCTTGATAACGTGAAAAGAGTGTACCCTATATATCTGGGGTCGAAGATATGGATGTACGGTACATTGTACATGTACACCGATAATACCGTGGACCCTGAAATGGCAAACGAACTCAGCTCGTACTACGTTAAATTTCTAAATTTGTGAATATGACGGGTGACACCATTGACAATCGGATGTCATGGCAATTTCTTATCGCCACCGAACCCGCCTAGTATTTTACGGCATTGGACGTCGACTATCGCATGCTCGCGAGAGGACGGGCGGCCACAGAAGAAGAGCTGGAATCCGGCAGGAATTCGAACCATTCCAAGGATTCCATCAACGGTGGGATGTGGAGCGGTTACGGCAATTCCGTTCCAAACACGAAACAACTCATTGCGGACTTTGAGTTTGTTTGTTTTATTGACACATATAATTGGCGCTTTCAACAACTTGGTCATTTGCGCCCGCACAGTAAATTTCATAATGTCTTTTTGTCCGCTTTGAGTTTTTTTTCCGGCTCATTCGCTGCCTCCTTTCAAGAGTTCGGCTCTCTCTTCGTCTGAGCTTTTCAATGCGCTGTATTACAGCGGGATCGGCGATGAGACAATGGACATTTATTTGGCGAATTACACTAAAATATGGAGTGGAGACGGAAAAGATTAGAAATATAGTGAAAACGTTCAATGAATATTATCATTTATCTAATGATCCTCATCAATGACAAGAGGATCGATGGCGTGTGTTACGATTGCTAGTTTTGTTCATTATCTTGGCATTGAAGATAGTTTTCTTGTTTGGTAGGGCCGTGCATCGGCGACATGATTATAGGAATACAACTGTAAACCTCATTAGTCATTACGTGATAGTCACAACATAATCTTTCTCGACTTACCAATTCCGAATTTCACGCAGTGAGACGATACAACAAAACGGCGTCCATCCCCTTTGATTATTGTAATTTCAAACAAAAGAGTCAAAGAGAGATTGTTCAACCGTTAATTTTCGGAATGTACATACGACGGTGGAGTTTCACTGACAGGATGATTTCATGACAGAAGCTAGTTTTGAAATTAGGTTTTGTTTTCAGAATAATCGATAAATCCTTTCGCGGATCCGTCATCCACCCTTCTTCATTAATCCATTTCTTTCTCTATTTGCTGTTGACCCACGTAGTGCAGATAAGAAGTCAGCCACCAAACAGAGTGCCAGGACCAGAACTACCGCTGGGTATGGTCGTGTTAGTGTGTCATTACCATAACTCTTTTCGAAACAGTCCAAGCTTTTGGAGCTGTCACAAAACTGACCGAAGCGGTCAGTGTTTAGGTTTAGCCTCACTGCTACAATAATTATCTTATTTCATGCTAACCTGTTCAAGTAATGTCGCAAAGCCAGTGTGCAGCAGGCTTAAGCAGTTCTTCAAGATTATGCAATACTTACTTTTAAATTTTGAGTTTTGTCGAATATACGTAGTATAGTTTTATGATAGCATTATATCGTTTTAATCAGTGACAACGCCTGGGGATTAGCGCACCTTTATTTTAGTTGAATATATATATAAATATACATTCCCTGCATCTATTCGTAGCAACAGTATAGTCATCGTAATGTTAGTCGCGGATATAATCTTCAAAATCTGAATGTGGTCGCTATTGACGTTGTTGTTTTGTAATATAGTATGAAATCCGCCGAAAGTTTGAAATTTCTGGCGGAACAGCTGATGATCGTTTTATTATCTCAACATAAAGTTTTCGTCTCGCTGTTTTCAGACATTTTTACCGAGCCTTAGATAAATGCTGTGATGCAGAGCCTGTGACAAATATCGATGCAGGCGGCGCGTGCGGATACCCACGGGAATAACAATATCAATCTAGAATTAGTTGAATGTAATTTTCCACAGAAGCGTTGATGGCTCATCCGCTAAAACGATGAAAATCATTGAGACATTGCAGCAGAAAACCACTGGTATTAGAGATAGACATGCTTTTAAAATACTAGGATTCTCCATAGCCGTCATTACTGTCTTCACAATACTGTGCTGGGCGGAATCGTTATCTGTATCTCTGCTGACTGCACCGCAAAAACCAGTGCCCAGATTTCGCATGGGTGGGATTCGTAAATCCATTTTTGATTCCAGATGGATTCAATTATTTCCTCATCTCAAAGCCATGGTTAAAGTCGTGACAGATGGGAATCAATTGTCCATCACCAGTGCAGGGAAGTCGTCCATTACATTCCTTAACGCAGGCCAGCTTTCAGTAGGCGGAACCATGAAGGCTGTGATAGTCTCCCGCAACGACGCAGGGCAAAGAAAAACGTACGGTGGTGACTTTTACTACGTCATCCTCCGTCGCCCGGGATCAGACAGCGACGGCGTGACATGTGAAGTAACGGATAATAGGAACGGTAGTTATGATGTGTCCTGCATTATGCCGTGGAGTGGCACGGCTTTAGCGGAAGCTGTACTGGTTCATCCGAGTGAATCAATTTATCAGTTAATGAAAAGATATTCATCTGAGAAAGAATTTGGAATTCACCAGAAAACAACGATGCTCAATTCAAAGAACCAGACCGAGACGACGGCTTGTTCCGTCGGGTTTCCTGACAAAAGGCATGAAAAATTATTTAAATTATCTGCAAACTGACACTTCTCGTAGCTATTAGATTGTGCATTACTTGAATTAGTTAGCAATGACAACGTCTGTCGACATGGATAGGCCTACGCGAGACCTGCTCTCGGGTATGAAGCATGCATCTGTAGGTTTTCATTATAGCAGTAACGTGCGGTGAGGTGAGGCACTGACCGTTTTATAGTCACATTTACAAATGATAGCAGACCCAAATAGCCATTAGCGTCTTGTTTCTTATCATATTAGCACTCTTCACACGCCGTCTGCGCCGGAAGGTGCATGTATCATCAATTGAAGCTATAGGTATATGGATGGAAAATACATGACAGAAATATCACTAAGGGAGTGTACCTGTGAATTGCTCTATCACAGGTTAGCCTTGGCCAGTCTCTGCCTCACCTGTCTATCACCTCTCATTTCCCTCGATATTTTTGAACAATAAATAAGTAAATTCCGTGATTTTGCATGTTAAAATGTTTCAAAATTAGTCATTCGTGAGCATTGATGGAAACATACATAATTATTGGTGTTATAATGATTGAAAGTGTAACAATTTCTTATAACTAATTCAGACGACAGGTCAGGCACTGCCTCACTTTTCTCCCCTGACCGCACGTCACTGTTTCTGCACGTCACTATTTCTTCCGAATTTCCAGTCACCCGCTAAGGGCGTGCATTTCTTACGAACTGCTGCCGATTACGATGAACAATAGAGGTTCGTTTCTATGCCCAAATGTCATTCTCATGGCATTACAGTTTACAGCATACCTAAATATATGATTAGAAAAGCAACTTTATGACATGAGATAATGCGCATAATGTAACAGCATGCGATATAAGATATAGAGATATATTGATAGCCCGTGCAAGGCACGGATGTTGCTGGTTATTAGGTTACAGGAATCCATGTTGGGACTTTCCCTATATTTTCTTACAGAGAGTTACAATCATGAGATGCTGGTAGGTCTATCAAATGCTGACTGAACATAACGTGGGTAAAGGCTGCCCTGTGACCACATATTTCAAGAGCATAATAGTTGTCAATTGCGTAGGCTATTCACTAACATAATTTAGGCAATAGGACAGCGTTGACCATTGCAACACAGCAGACATTACCTGTAGACCGGAAAATATGTGCTTTGTTCTTTCTGGATCCGCCTCTTGTTACAAATAATGTTCTGTTCCTTTCAGACCGCATGAAATATGTGACTACACGAATCCTACCCACGGGGAGAAACGTACTTGTCTAATAACGCCGTCGGGCGAATGCCCAAAAACTATACTGTATCAGAAAAAGGTGATTGAGCGTCAACCCCCCGAAACACGTAACGATCGACTGTATTGCAACAAGGATAATTGCTTGAAAGAGATATCTGGATCGGGAAGCAAAATCACAATTCCGCAATCAAAGAAAGTAGAAGCAGCCAGTAGTCTCATCGCTGGTAACTTATCAATCATTAGCCTGGACCCCATGGTTCCATCAGGTTGGTTACAAGGCGGGAAGTGGCATTCATTTAAAACCGATCAATCGTTTGGCCACAACATCAAGACGTTGAAAACTTGTTTGTCCAATAGAAGACTTCATTTTTTTGGCGACTCCACCGCTAGAAATTTATATAAATATTTGACACAAAGTCTCAGAATGAAAGACCACGGACTTGATAATACAGTGGTTTGGTCCCAGGGACGGGACGCAATTTCTGTAGCACTGAACATGACAATTCAGTACAAATCGCATGGTCCGCCTCTTAGAATCCCGGACCAGAAGACTCTCATCCATACATGAGTGACTCGTTCGACGCTATTCGTGTGGGAGGCAATGGTACGATTGTAGTCTTTACAATAGGGTACCATTTTCATTATTTCGATCCCGACGTCTACTTGCGACGATTGGAAACTATAAAGCAGGCAGTAATTTCTCTGCTGACACGACTGCCGGGGGCCAGGGTAATCGTCAAGGGTCTTCATTACCATTGGCAAGAGAAATTTCGCAGGTCACCCTGGCTTACGTACAGGTTTCTGACTATATTACGACACGAGTTCCAAGGTGTTCGAGGGGTATTTTACGCGGAGCATTGGGATTATACGCTCCTTCGAAACAATGCCGGCGTACATCCGAATCGTGCAATATTTCTGGGAACGTTTGATATCTTGATGACACATTTATGTTTGCTGTAGCGCATGGTGGGTTCCCAAACTAGGGGCCGTGACCCCAATGCAATTTTCTATTCTCTGGGGTCGCGACGGAGACGAAAATTAAATACCAATGACTATTACGAGAAGGTCAATTAAGCGAATACTATCGGCTGCTCATTTCTGAATATTTTAGTTAAATTTTCAAATTCGAAGAAAATACGACTTTTGAATGCGATGCAAACCCGGCAAACAAGGTATCAGATGAGTCGAAGCGTCCTTTTAAAGCGCCACCTACTATGGCGTGAGGTTGGTGCCTCGCCATTATAGTATGGAGAATTAAGTGTTGGAAGCATAAAAAACAATGGGACGGTATTTTCCTTCCGGAAAATTACAAATGACCCGTAGTGCTATGTGTTAACAGTATAATAATAATACACGGGGCACACGCGAACGGCGCGGTCGAATGAGTTGCAGATCGTTATATGTATTTCGCGTGACGCAATACTTGACTACTTCGATTGGATATAGATAGATATCGTTACAAAATATCTAAATACGTTGGTCTGGGCGAAGGTGCTGACCAGTTTTTAGTAATCAGTACGTCACGGAAGATTTTCAAACCGAAATTTGGGGTCGTGACCATAAAAGAAGTTTGGTGTCGCGTGTGTTTAGATTGTGATCACAGACATCGAGACGGAAATTCTGTGTTGATAGATGACCTCGCATATTTTATAAGGTTGCATTCTAATTATGCATTCATCAATCCACCATTCAATTATTGCAATTAGGATTTAAAATCTGCAGCTTGCAGAGGCGGTCAGTAACGAAGTACTTTCTCGGACTACTCAAGTAGATTTTTCCTTCTTGTACTATATTTACTCAGGTAGTTGTGTTGAACAACAACTTTCACCTTTATTTCCATTACAGTGTTTTTATTTATCCAAAACTATTTACTATACTACCTACTCGCCCTTGAATTCCGTTAAGAAGAAAGTAGTTTTGATATGACTGAACATGGCTGAACTGGTTTAACTGAACATATTTTCCAAATGTGCGCCTATTTACAGTGTTACCATAGCAACTTTTCGTTAGTCGGGAGGATGCAACTTGCAATGTAAACAAGTATCCTCGACCAAATTGACTTTGTCAAACTACTTACTTGAGTGCTTTTCCGACCTTAATATTCTACTTCTTTTTGTACTAGATAACTTGACGCATTTTCGTCGTGTCTTCACAATCGCTACCTCTATTTGAGCAGAAACGCTGGTAATTTTGATATCCTCTAGTTACTTGTAACAACTCACAACTCATACAACGGGCTATTATATCATGCTGGTTTGTGGCAATGAATATATGATTATTTCTTCTTTTGAAATGCTTGTACGAATTAGGATGAGGATTCAGGCAACTAACCTCACACTTCTGGATATACGTGTTCGCATAGATGTATATAGTAGGGCTGCTCAAAAACATTGTATAGCTGTGTATACGTATGTGTGGATTTGTGGATCGTGTCAGTTGCATGGAGTGTATTAATTGTGTTGCGCATGAAGGAAGAGGTTATGGAAGGTATATTATACCGATAACACCTCGGTTGGGTTGATCACCATATGTAGGGCATGCCCAGCGTTTGGCAGTGACAATGTGCTGATACGGTTCCGTTGGAAACTATATATGTTGAGTGGAGGAATAAATGAGAGAAAATTAATTCTTTAATACGGGGTTGTCAAAACTTTTTTTTAGCTGCTTCGAATTATGTCCATTGTGCATGTGCGGCGAACCCCCTCAAAAATAATGTTGCATAACGGGTAGGCGATTGAGAGACAAGACACAGCAAGAGCTATGTATCTACATTCTACACTCTCAAATCTCATTTCATTGCGACGTGTAAATCTATTACTGTTAGTGTTTTGGAAAAGCACACCCATAAATTATACCATAAACTATAGTCTGCATATCATTGTATTATGTATAAGCCAGTGGTTCTCGACCTTTACAAATCCACGTAACACTTAAGCCAATCTGCAAGCCTGCGGAGCCCCAAATTCAGAAAAAAAAAATCGAAAAAAAATGAAAGTCACCACAATGCTGGTCTAACTACACATCTAATACATTGCTCTGGATTGCTGTCGCACAAAATGAACTGTGCATCGACAGAGTGTTGAAAGAACCGAACCATTAAAACGATTTTACACACAACAAACACATTATAACTAATATTTATATTGCAAAACGATGTGATTTCTACTGTTCCCTTTCAGATACCAGTTCAGAAAGGCGAGACTTCGCTTTGGAAAGTGTCATCGTATTGTTCGGTCGAAACTAGACAGCGTGATACCAATTGCATAATTAGAAACGAGCTTAAAAATATTGGAAAACTCACGCGGTATACCAAATATAGCAGCACTGGAACATATTAAACAGATATCTATTCATCATTAATCAACGCATTGCGAGTGATTGAATTGAGGCCTGACATAAATAACTACATCACGCCCAGCACCGTTGATTCCAAAAAATATAATGAAGTTGAAGAAAGTGAAANTAGCGCAGCCAGTGAGATCATTCAGTNATGACAAACCAATGATACGTCTGTGAGTGGTTAACACCTTACACCATGTTTAGAAGGAAATGGATGATACGCCCCTAATGCGACCGTGAATAGGGTACCTGTAATTGCATGTGAGCGAATCGCCATGACGTGAAACATTCTATTCGATTATAACCATTGATCTATGCCCTCTTAGCGACCATACCATAGTTAATTTCCACATTCTGGTATCGTACATTACTTTACCGGTTCGATGGCGATAACTCAATGTAACAACTATTCTGCTTTACATAGGATAAGATTCTCTTGCATCATAAAGGTATTTGCGGTTTTCTTAATTTATTTAAAACAGCTCCGACGAGTCAACATCAGGTCGACTATGTGTATAGTAAAAAGTGTTTTAATGCTAAGTTCCGAAGGCTAACTGGGTTTGTAAAAATTTGCGCGTCAACTGTAATTCACATCCCCTACAAACCCATTGTTTTTGTCTCGCTTCGTTGGAAAAGGGTGATCCTCCCCAAATTTGTGTAAGGAATACGAGTCGTGTACCCAAACCGACTTTTTCACGATCGGCCACACTTTCGCCGTCAAGAATTGAATGTCTACCATGTATTGATCGCTTCCCTCAAAGTCCGCGATAAGTTGTCTCATGTTTGGAATAGAATTGCCGTGACCACCCCACATCCCGCCATTCATGGGATCCCTGGCATGATTCGGGTGATCCCGCATNACGTGGAATGTCCTACCGGATTTCAGCCATTCTTCTGTGGCCGCCAAACCTCTTGGGAGCATGCGATAGTCGATGTCCAGTATCGTGAAGTACTTGACGGGTTCGGTGGCGATTAGAAATCGCCATGACATCCGATTGTCAATAGGGTCACCCGTCATGTTCACAAATTTAACGTTGTACGAGCAAAGCTCGTTTGCGATTTCAGGGTTCACGGTATTATCAATGTACATCCATATCTTCCACCCTGGATATACAGTGAACACCCTTTTCACGTTGTCAAGAGCGCCATCCACATATCTGGACTTGTTTCCGTAGAAAGAATAAACCAGCGCGGGTCGAACCCACGCACGATTTGCAATGCTACTATGCGTTAGGCTGAATTTCGTCGAAAAGTGCTCTTGTGGATTAGTGCAGCGGTCGAAGTAAAATTCGATACCGCGCCTAATCCAAATTGGAAAATCACACAGACGGAAACCGTACGGGACCTCGTTATCTCCGCAGTAATTCTGATCTTGGTTGGTTTGTCCGATCTTCATAACCAGCGATTTTGCCGGGAAAATACTAGAAATATTTTCTTTCTTCAATATTTGATTCCACTCGAATCGATCGACCAGATCCGGGTAGCGAGAAAGTATTATTTTCGCATAATTTTTTTCTAGCGCAATACCGGTTTTACCGGAGACAATGCCTACGCATACCCCGCCCGTCTTGATGTCACAATCTTTTTCGGAACTGTGAAGGGTAGCCGAATGATACAGTGACAGGAATTGCCGATTGTTTTTCCGCAAGTGTTCGATTAAAAATTCTTCCCAACTCGACATGAATATCATCTCGCTGTCCACAAGGAATAGTATTTCGTAACTGCTCTCTGTAAATATCTTCAATACATATCTCAATTGTGATATTTCCTCGGGTAGTATTCTTATTTCCCTTCCGTACCACGTACTCAGCGATTTGAGTGTGTAGGTGTTATTGCGCTGCGGGGCAACAAAAATATCCGAGTCCGGAATTTCGTGATATTTTCGTATCACAGACGCGGTGAAGCTGGTATATCCGATTCGATCATTGAGCACGATGGCCAACATGATATTTCCTGAAATGGCCCTCGTTTTCTCCGACTCCGACTCAAGTACAAATGCGTTCACGTCGTGAGCGGACGATATCACGCACGACCGTAAAACGGCAAATCTTTGAACGACGAGGAAGATCACAATAAAGAATGAAACTAACATCATCTCCTTCGTCTTTAGGACTTTTATAACGAATTCCATATTGACTGATAATAACCTGCTAACATAAATGGTACAAATTCAGATAAGCCTATACATCTCTTCAAATTTTGAAAGTAAAATGCCGTGTCAGGTACAATTTCTTTGCAATTCAACTTGCATTGAAAGTTCTTACCGTGTTGACAGCACAAAAATGATCTACCACAACCGAAAGACCGAAGCATACACCCGATGCATTCCTACAATCGTTATAATAGACACATTACGGAGAAGCGATTGTGTTTCAAGTAAAGTGTAGCAGTGTAACTCTAGATGCCAGTGGTTCCCAACCTTTTCCCACCCACATACCATTCCGAGGTTTTATGCATTGCTTGCGTACCACCTACATAAGTTACGCGCGCCGAAAGCGGTCAAAAATGTTTCCACCATTAATTACGTCATAGTCACGTATTTGACCAATGCGAGGTGTAATAAATTCCATTACACTAGGGATTATCAGCCAGAGTTGATGGGATGCATGGAATCGTTTTTTCACCACCAGTTTCAAGAAGAACAACATACTTAAATAACAACAAACAACAAAAGTCAATTTATTTAATGTGATGGCTACAACAAGTCGGTTTCGTTTCTTCGACTTGATGGTCATCAAGGACGAAAATCCTTGCTCGCACTCCCACCTAAAAGGGAAATTAGCAGCAGGGGAATAGCGTGGGAAGCTAGCTTCGGGTACGAGGAGGCCATGCTGAGCCAGAAGTTTATTGGAGATCAATCGTTGTGTTTCGTCTTTGCTGGCTGGACATCTTGCATATCTATGAGCTCCTCTTCTCCCCAGTCCCGACATGCAGGTAGGCTGGATCAACAGAGAATGGATCGGTCATGTAGGCACAACATGTCCCACTCGGAAAGTAATGCCTCAAGTCAGCATTGAGCAGTGAGAGGCAATCGATGATTTCACGGGAAACTTCATCATTGGGCGTGCTGTCAAGGATTTAAACATTCCGTATTGCTTGCTCTTCACGTTCTTCTCCCAGAATCTACTCGCGTACCACCTGGAAGAATTTCGCGTACCTTGTAGTGGTGCGCGTATCACAGGTTAGCAACCACTGCTATATGCTCTTAACTCAACTGCAAAGCGTAATGTCCGAGGCGTAATGTCCGGCACAAATATAAGATATATTAGAATAGTGGTTCTTAACCTTGCCTCCAGCTCCCCCCACGGGGCGCTGGCGATTTTGAAGGGGGCGGAAACGCTCGGGGGGCGATATGGGGGCGCTGGGCTGAGGGGGGCGATATGGGGGGCGCTGGAGAAAAATGGCTTCGCGGTTGATGATGTGGTGGTAGGACATATCCTTAATGAGTATTCAGAGCAAATTAACGCCGAAAACTTCGTTATATATAGCCTACAAAAGACATATAGGTTTAATTGTCCATGGGCGCCTAAATGACTGGCACTGAATGTTCCTGTCTTGGCAATCTGAACCTCAAGAGACGAATTCCATCTGGCAGGGAAAAATTATATGCCAGTAAAGAAATACCAAGTTGAAATCGTGGGCGTCTTTTAGTTTAGTACGAATGGGCGACCGTGATATATAGAACTTGATATCCCTGTTGGGCGATTCTATATTTTTTGATATAGCAGACAGGAGGTCACGAAATAACATCATGCAACGAAGTCATACCAACGGGTCCGCCCGCCCGAATATATTTAATTATTAGTTACGGGCACTACAGTTTCCAAGACACATCACAATGTTCCCATCACGTTTTGACGAGTCTGCGCACACTCAACAATTAACTGTGCAGACCCTTGGACAACAGTGCGTAACGACTAAAAAATGTCATAACTTCGGATTTGTAGTGCGCAACGTATATTTTCTGTGCGCAGAGACCGTGTCAGCACAGCGCACGTGCGCAGCTTAGAGGGAACATTGCACCTCACTCAGCTCTACTGGTAAATCTGGTAACGTGAGCAGAGATGACAAGAAATTGATAGCAATATATATGCAATTCCCGATCTTATTGACCGATTTTATCATGAATTATCGAAAATTTTCGCGCTTCGCCCTGGCTCGCTAAACAGTACAGCTAATTTCGTGGCAAAAGCGAACAACGTGATGGGGGGCGGTCGGTTTATCACCCTACGGGAGCCGAAGACCCAAGTTTTTTCGGGGTGCCTAACGAAGTGCCGTTTCGTTCCTGCCAACGGGAATACGCCCGAAGACGTATAATTAATATTGAGGGGTCCTATCTTTTCAATCACACATCACTCAGCTCTATCGGTAAATCTGTTTACGTGAGCAGAGAGAGGATAAAAATTGATCAATATACATGCAATTCCCGATCATATCGACCAATTCAATCATTATTTATTGAAATTTTTCGCTCTTCGCGCGTCTAGGCGAGAATAGCTGGCTCAGTAAATGTACACCGAATGTAGATGACCAGTATCAGCAAATAGCGGATAGCCGAACGGGGGTCTAGGGGCGAAGCCCCCCGGAAGTTTTTTTTTATCGCCCGATGGGAGGCGCAACACCAATGTTTTATTTTTAGGGGGGTGACGAAGTGCTGTTACGGCCCCGGCAAAGAATTAATTGTACCCACGGGCACGCCCGAATATGTTTAATTATTAATCAAGTGTCCTTTATTTTCCAATACAACAGCTCACTCAGCGCCACTGGTAAATCTGATTACGTGGGTTGAGAGGATAAAAAGTTTATAGCGACTTAAATATGTAATAACCAGTTATTCATTCATGCATTATCGAAAATTATGGTACCTAGGGCGACCAGGCCACACAAACTTTGCTGACCATCGAAATCACGCTGCGGGGTTCTTGGAACCGAAGCCCTCATAAGTTTGTTTTATCACGCTATAGGTGCGCAAGGCAATCGTTTTTAGGGGGGTTGACGAAGTGCTGTTGCGGCCCTCCCTCTTACTCATTGCCTTTATTACATTCTTTACAATATGAGGTTGGGGGCGCTGGAGCTCGATAAATTTTGAAAGGGGGCGCTGGAGGAAAAAAGGTTAAGAACCACTGTATTAGAACAACAGGTCCTGCCATTCCTGAATGCGTGGTCATCAGCTAGCCAAAATCATTTCACTTCTGGTCGGGGCGTCTGGACTTTCCTATCATCACGGCGTCTTATGCTAAAGCGAGGCAACGGTGCGTCTCCACTTGGGCTGTAAAGATGTTTGAAATCATGCTTATAGATGTCGAAGTAGCGCGGAGCAGTTTCTTCAAGTGCTGCTGACCATTTGGGAAGATCCCAGCTCGGTAATCCTATATTACTCCGTGGAACATTCTTCGTCGGCAACCCGAGACAATGGTTTGGCGTTTCGTAATGACGAATCAGTTGATAGCTTGGTAATTATTCAGCTAATCTTGAGAAATGCGGAAAAGTGGCTTACCTCCATTATCACTGAATGAATGAATTCTGCTTCAAAGGTTCTATTTTCCTGTTCATACTTTCTTTCCTTGCAATTATCGCTCAACGACGATTTCCTGGCCAAACTCTGCGGTTATTGCTAGCCTTTACTATACAAATGGAAGAGAAGTATTCCTAATTGTCAGACCAGAAACTATTGTAGCGACCCCGTTACGGCGTATACTCGAAGCAATAACGGTAACGCGGGTGTGTTCGCGGGCTCGGGACCTAGTCTCTTTGCGACTGCCACCTGCTCATAAGACATTTACAATATAGGGCGAGGACTGACAACACCACAAGTCTATGCGGTTATAATAAAACTGTATATTAGTACGTACAAGAAACTCATAACAGCGATGCTCACGGATACATATAACAGAACCCAGACGATCTATAAAACTTCTATACGACGCATACATTTGCATAGTGTACAGCAAACTGTAACGAAACTCAACGACAACCCCACGCACACATACCCACCCATCAGCCTAAACCTATCCTGCAGCAGCTTTGCTATTTACAAGCGAGTACGAACTACCAACGGGGCAACATCACTCCCGAGATGCTCGTGTAGCACCGTCAGTGACTAGGCCGTGCCCCAGCCAACTATCCGCGCAGACATTCCGACCAGTACATCCAACTAAAGCCTGCAAATACAAGGCCAACTATCTATTACTTCACGCCCTAACTGCCTAATACTACCACTACTTACGCTGCTGCTCCCGAATACTAATACTTCACGCTACCAAACACAGAGACATACTCATACTCAACTCACTCGCATCTATCTTCAGCCACGCTCTCTGCTAACTCTCTACTCAACTAATGCAACACGCGGTCTCCAGCCATATCATATAATCCAGTTTCCGTAATCAAGTTGATTGTTGACCACAATGATTAGTTAGTTAGTCGCTAATACGCGATATGCCGCATCGATTTGTAATCAAGCTAAATCTCTCCAGCAAAATGGGGAAACGCATGTGCAATTGTGCATTGTGCAATAATTGAAGAGTCGCAATCAAAGACCACAGTTTGCCCAGGCTCTATTACAATCAACTGTGTGCTAACTACTAGGAAGTAATAGACTATACCAGGGGTTCTCAACCCGCGGCCCGCGGGCCGCATGCGGCCCGCAGACGCTTTTTCTGTGGCCCGCGAGATCTTTCAATATGATCGCAATTACTACCGTCACAGTATTGTTGCATACGGTATCAATTTAGCTACTTAAGCTCTCTTATCGCTCCGTATCTGTTTCGTTTGATTTATCCTCATTCTTCAATGTTTTCTGGTTTCTTGATATATGATCGAGTTTAGATTCTTATTGTTCTGAATAGGTCTTCGGACAGTTCCATCTCGAGTTACACATATCACCTGATCATAGTAAAAAGCGTTGCTAGCTAGGTCTTAGGCTAAGCAATCCATATTTTGAGGCATTGTTGAGATTGCCGGCGACGTTAACAACGCATGGTTCAAAATTGCTTGGTATATCGCTAAACCCATGAAATCTTAGAAAAGGTGTTTCTCCAACCAAACGTTACTATACTGTGCGAATCTCCGCTGTTTCCGGAATTTAGCAGCAAGGACAACTTCACCTAACAAATTTCGAAGCTGCGGTTGTCTGATTCAACCGTGACAAGAGTAACAGCAATGTCAGTTAATCTTTTGTCGCGTGTTTTGAAACACGTTGCCCCGTAGACTACTTTAACCTAGCATTGGACAAAATCTACGGACATTGCAACGCTAATTGTATTGGGGTATTCTATCAGAGTGGATATATTTGTAGACGTAATGCTGAATGGGCAAACGTGGGGAGAGGGGACTAGCAAACAATATCAACTTAACAAAGCTGACTTCTGTAACTATTGGTGCCGGGCATCAGCCATGGAAGGAAATGAGACTGGTTGATTGGTTTGCTCAGAAATTACCCCGGACATGAGACTTCTTCTCATATCACTGAGAGCCCAAAGTGACAATGGCGTCTGTCTGTAAAGAAAAAGTAACCGTAGTTTTATACTTGCTCGCTCACGCATTGAAACAGAGAGTTCAGTTCTCTGGTGCAAGGGTTTGAAGGTGCACATGCTGACTTGGGAACGAATGCAATGCACGCTTCATGAAGGGATTTACTTGTTCCGTCGGAGACACACAATCTCACTAGAAACAGCAACTGAAAGCTTACGAACGCTGTCCATTATGCTGTAGAATGCATACAAACTAAATGCCCATACACGACTGGTAAATAGGCTATATTAGCCTAAATATAATAGTATAGTCCACAAATATACGGTAATAATGTTCTGCGGCCCGCAGCGCTTTTTGCTGTTAAAAT
>ATSW01002781.1:0-11479 GCA_000444245.1 Botryllus schlosseri | reverse complement strand
TTACGTATAATTGCACATGCATTTCCTCCCACACTTTGGTGCTTTGTAGCCTCAAGGGGTCCGTGGAATCCTGTTTAAGAACCGCTGGTCTAGTTAATACACGATCTATGGTTAAAAAAGCCACTCATCGTACACAATCGATGGGAAAAGCGTTGACCGTATGAGGTCATATGTGTTCGTACACAATTTTACTAGGAAGTGCTATGGAGAGTCCGGAATTCGGGCCACGAAAATATGGTAATCCATGGCCTGTTTAGTAGGGCATGGGTAACCCTATTATAGTTAATGAAGTGAATTGAAGCAGCTAATCGATCCATTAATGTAGATCCCTACCTATATGCACGTGTGAAGTCACGGGGTCAACTCTGGACAACTCAGTATTTTGTCGCATTCATTGCAGCTTCAATAGTCTTATGACCGAAACGTTGTAGTATTCGGCATATCGCCATCCTGCGGGCACGTCTGCCGGTTAGTTCAGTTGGTCAGAGCGTCGTGCCAATGGCGGGTCCCGGGTTCGAGCCCCGTACTGGCCCCGCTCGTCGCCACTGTAGCTCAGTTAGAAGCGCGCCAGACTGAAGATCATAAGGTCCCTTATTCAATTCCGGAACATGACAATTTTGTCACCGAAATTTATCAGTTTAAAAAAGGACCTCATTTCAATGCATCACGTTGCATAGAAGAAAACAAGTAGATATTTTAACGGAAATTATTAAACCTCTCCCCATTGCTTTAACACTTATTCATGAAAAGCAACATATAATACACATACAGTATTTATGATAGAGAACAGACACAGCTCCGGACTGTTCCACTCATGTGATTTGTGACGTCGTATAATACACTTCGCCGTCAATATAGTTGAAGGCGTGGGAGCAAGTTTCAAACTAAATTACAATTATCTTCGGACATCCGACGTGAATCTTGATCGGTAACTGACATCCGTCCCTAATATTTAATTAGCAATGCTTGAAAAGATGTGTGTGTATTTTCGAAATCACTCTATGTAGAGTTTTCTATACTCTGCTCATCATCACCGACACACACACAAAAATGCCAGAGTAGAAAAGAACGATAGTTCCGCTTCGGCTCGAACCCAGGACCTTCTACGTCTGAAGCAGACGTGATGGCCGCTGCATTACGGAACTACTCGCCATATGATCCCTTATCTTGAGATAATTATCCACGTTTTCAGGGAATAATCCAAACAGAAAGTTGTAAAATTAGTTCTGCTATACTGGTAAGCAGGGTTGTAATCAAATCACAAGGTTGCAAGTCACAAGTCAATCTCACTTTTTATAAGTTTTGACTCGAGTCAAGTCGAGTCATTTTCAATTCACCATCGAGTCAAGTCCTAGTCCAAGTCAGTGAGTAGAGCAGGGGTTCTCAACCCGCGGCCCGCGGGCCGCATGCGGCCCGCAGACGCTTTTTCTGCGGCCCGCGAGATCTTGCAATATGATCGCACCGGCACAGTATTGTTGCATATTAATTTAGCTACTTAAGCTCTCTTATCGCTCCGTCTCTGTTTTGTTTGATTTATTCTCATTCTTCAATGTTTTCTGGTTTCTTGATATATGGTCGAGTTTAGATTCTTATTGTTCTGGATAGGTATTCAGACAGTTCCATCTGGTATTACACATATCACCTGGTCTTAGAAAAAAAGCGTTGCTAGCTAGGTCCCAGGCCAGCAATCCATATTTTGCGGCATTGTTGAGATTGCCGACGACGTTAAAAACGCATGGTTCAAAATTGCTTGGTATATCGCTAAACCCATGGAATCTGCTAGAAAATGTGTTTCTCCAACAAAACGTTACTATACTGTGCGAATCTCCGCTGTTTCCGGAATTTAGCAGCAAGGACAACTTCACCTAACAAATTTCGAAACTGCAGTTGTCTGATTCAACCGTGACAAGAAGAGTAACAGCAATATCAGTTGATCTTTTGTCGCATGTTTTGAAACACGTTGCCGCGTAGACTACTTTAACCTAGCATTTGACAAAATCTACGGACATAGCAACGCTAATTGTATTGGAGTATTCTATCGGAGTGAATATATTTGTAGACGTAATGCTGGCCGGGCAAACGTGGGGAGAGGGGACTAGCAAATATCATCAACTTGACAAAGCTGACTTCTGTAACTATTGGTGCAGGGCATCAGCCATGGAAGGAAAGGAGAAGGGTTGATTAGTTTGCTCAGAAATTACCCCGAACATGAGACTTCTCATATCACTGAGAGCTCCAAGTGACAATGGCCTCTGTAAAGAAAAAGTCACCGTAATTTTATACTCGCTCGCTCACGCATTGAAACAGAGTTCAGTTCTCTGGTGCAAGGGTTTGAAGGTGCACAGCACATACCGACTTGGGAACGCATGCAATGCACGCTTCATGAAGGGATTTACTTGTTCCGTCGGAAGATGACATAATCAGAAACAGCAACTGAAAGCTTACGAACGCTGTCCATTATGCTGTAGAATGCATACAAATGTACTAAATGCCCATATACGACTGGTAAATATAGGCTATATTAGCCTAAATATAATAGTAGTCCACAAATATACGGTAATAATGTTCTGCGGCCCGCAGCGGTTTTTGCTGTTAAGATGCGGCCCGTTTTGCAAGGAAAGTTGAGAACCCCTGGAGTAGAGGGTCGAGTCCGAGTCATAGTGTTTTGACTCGAGTCCGAGTCCAAGTCAATGTGTTCTCTGTGTAGTTTTGAGTTCAATCCGGTTCAACCACCTTGTTACAACTCTACTCGAGTGATATAGAATGAATTGCATTCATAAAATGGTAATTTTACCCAGTCCTAACTGTTTCTGGCCCTATTTTCCAAGTGTCTCAGGACTGATAAACGATAATACATATGGCGACTTTTACTATTCTGCGATGTTACAAAGAAATGTCTGTCTTGGACGTCCTAGTCTCGAGTCATATGACTTGGTTCGAGTCATGCACAATGACTCGAGTACAAGTTGAGTCAATACGCAAATTGACTGGAGTCGAATCGAGTAATTTTACGCATTAGAAAAAATTACTCAACATTGGGATAATAATAATAATTAATCTATACTAGGCTTACCATATTTTGGAAATCTGAAAAGAGGACACTTTTTCAGAAATTTGCAACTTTCAAAACCGGAGTACTAAAACCATTGCCAGGTGGATGACTAAAAAAAAAAAAAAGGTCATCTTTTCGCCCAGAGCTAAAATCACCGTTTTTCACTCCGAAATACCCGTTGGAGCTTCACTTCTGTGCTAATTTGCGGCATATCACTCGCAATTAGCTCTAAATCTGACCTAAATTTTCAAAAAAGAGGACAAAATCTCAAAAAAGAGGACAAAAGGGCGTCCTCCGAGGACACTTTCGAAAAAGTCAAAAAAGAGGACAAATCCTCTTAAAAGAGGACGTATGGTAAGCCTAATCTATACATCGACAGCAAATTTACAATACGTAAACCAATCCAAATTTTCACTGAGATGTGCCTACTTCACACGTCGCACTTTATAATTTATATAAGCACCATACAATAGGGTGTGGATAAAATCGATATTTTAACACAATGAGCAAGTATGGACCTGTATTTCGCAGAATAATAGACTTCAAGAAGGCCATTGCTTCGAAAATCGACGGTAACTTATTATTTCTTTCGTACAGTATATTGCATAGAATTTTCTGATTTTTGCCGACAAAAGGAGTTCTTTTACAATCGTACAACATTTCTTTAATATTATACTGATAATCATATACTACTACGTGTTAGTCGAAAAGATATCACGGTGATCACGGCTGCCTAAGTGCCTATCCTCAAATTTCAGGTGTTTCAAAATTCGAAGTGAAACGTGAATTTACACATAATCACGATTGTAGTGAATGAAACTGGAAAAAGTGAAAAAATAGTTCAGCTGGGACTTGAACGCAGGACCCTGCTGCATGTTAATCAGACGTGATAAACCGCTACACTCCGGAACTTATCACTTAAACCTGTGGAGGGGTCGATATTCATGAAATTAAAGCACTATTTTCAAATTCATATTGTGACCTTCGCGAGACTTGAACCCAGTTAGTTTCAGTTTGAAAGTAAGCTGCATATAGCCCTATTTCAATTTCGCATCGATCAACGCCCTATACCACGCTTTGCGTGTTTTATAAACTTGAAAAAACAAACTTTTAAAATCATCTAACTTCGGATTCCCTCCAAGCTGACCCTCAAGGTGGAGTCCAAGAGTCGAATACGATGCTCCAGCGCGCAGTTGCCGTTGCCAGGTTTCGAACATACCGTCAACCATATTCGTAGCACATACGGTTCGCAAAATATCGAATATGACAAATTGTGAGACTCATTTCCGTAGGGGCGTGGTCAGGATGTGGTAATTAGGTCAATATACATTTGAGCCCCTACTCCCACTTCTAAAGCTTGAAGCAAAGTAGTATGCTTTCTCTTGTCATGTATTCAGCCACTCGCAAACTTACTAAACCACTTTTTAAGTGATTTTCCGTCGTTTCAAACGCTGTCTAATTAGGCCATAATTTTGTAAATACTTTCCAAAAACATGTACTATGAGCCTACTGACGATTTGCACCCAATACAGTCGACGTATACGATGTGGGATTACTGGAACCCTCGAAATCGTCATCGGTTCAACAGTTATAGCAAGTAGAAATCGATCATTGGTACGGAATGGCTGTTCTGATGATGATGACAGCCGACCGTAAAAACGCTGCATAGCGATGTAGTCCTGTAGATATTTTTGATCTGTGTATGACAGTGGTCGGAAGCTGTTTTCGTCCAAGGAGCCATATTTTTAGTTATCAATGCTTATCCACTGTGACGTCATAATTAAAGATTTGGGACGTCATAGCTAAATATATATATAAACATGTTTTAAGCAAGGGCCATGTTTTAAACATGTTTGTTTTAAATTGATTTTTGTTTTAAATGCTACCCTACATTCAATACAAGCTCAACCACATTCATCCATAAAAATTCGACTACATGTGAGAAATTTCACTGCGTACATGCTTATTGCAACAAAGCTATCAATGAAATAGCTGTTAAATGCGTTAACAATCTTCGCATTAATCCCTAGTATAGCTTTCATCATGATAAAATGTGTCGCGCGCAAATGCATAAACGCGTTTAAAATTCGATTTGTCTTCCAATGCACGTCGATTTGTGTAAAAATCGTTTTTAGTTCAAAAACCATGCTGCATATGTTACGTGTCAGATTTCACATAGGCTACATCAGCTATAAAAAAATAAAAACAAGTCGTCGTCGTTTGCTAAATATGTTATCGAAAACAGATGATGTATTCTAATTGCAATACGCATGTTCACAAAGGAATCATACGTGATACAATTTCGTTATAGTTAAGATAGTAGGTCATTTATCGATGTTTCTAGTTAATATTCCAGTTGATGCTATGACGTCTTTGCTTAGAGTTACTTGATTACCTGTTATAGTCACACTAACAATGTGACCCTACTTAGCTAAGATACTGCTTCAAATCTCATATTTGCTACTAATATTTAAATTTTTAGATTGACCTGTTTGATCCGGTTGTGGTAAAACTAATTGACGACTAAAGCCGTACCTATCCTTCCTTTCGGATTCTGCCGCATTGTGCATGACTATTCTTCTGTATCAGCATTGGTACTGTCTGTTCTGTGTTTCGGTCGGATAAAAAATAGTCTCTTGCCCTCTCTCAACACCTTGCACCTGGCAATTGTGAAATAAAATGGATAGATCTGCAGGAAAGCTGATGCGGACTGGTGGTTGAGAACCGCTGCTGTTACCGGCAAAAACGCAGAGTGCATGCGCCGCATGTGTGAAGTCACGCGGTCAACCCTCGACTCAGTTGGTTGGAGCGTTTGGCTAATAACGCGAATTTCGTGGGGTTGAGTATAGATAACTAACCTACGAATAGATGCGCAAGACGTGATTAACGATTAACGGTTGCTTTCTCAGATGCCGCCAGGGATATCTAGAAGGGCATCCTCGAATTGAATCGTGGTCTGGAAACCTGCGTCGGGAGGTGAGGCTTGTCCAATACATATTACCGAAGACAAACACGCGATCTAGGAATCAATGTCTGTGTGATGTGGCGTCACCATGCTTTTAAGCTCACACATTGTTCAGCAAGTCTCGCTGGATTGGGGCATCTTGAAGAACGTGGACGATGATGTCATCAAGATTGATGACGGGGAGGGTCGCTTCAACATCGAGGTTTGTTTTGCCTCAAAATGACTTTGGATCGATTGTGACGAAACTGGCATTTTATCTTTGCAGGACTCCAGCCTATCATTCGAGGGATCTCCTTCCGACGGAAAAGTGGAATTTTTCGAGGAGCTTTTTGGCGCAAAGTTGAACAAGATTTCTGCGCCTTCATGATTTTAAAATGCCCAAAATCCTAACCTGAATAAAGTAGGCTTCTCTTTCTTAGTGAGCATTTTTATTATTGATATGGGAATAACTTATTCTCAATGTCATTAATATACTCAAGTTAACAACGTAATATCAATTATGTGGGATTCTCGATGTTTCGTCATCATTTTATGCTAAATGCTGTCTGGTTCTTTTTCTCTTGCGCTACTCTCTCGTTTCGCCAGACAGCATTGTTGCGTCCTGAGCTACTCTCTCGTTTCGCCAGACAGCATTGTTGCGTCCAAATGCCAATCTCCATAACAATGAAAAATTCGAGGCTGATTGTGGGAGTTCCAGGGCCACGAGCGGAATAAAATTTATATTTTCGTAATCAGTGCAGAGTCAGCTTTCGATTGATACCCGTTTTACCAAATTTAATGCTCGGCAAGCCGGTCAAAAATGACCGTCAAATTGCCTGTAGCCAAATGGAAATTGTGACTTGAATCAATTTCACTGAGGCGTGAGATTTGTCTGTGTCGACACCATATAGGACACTATGGTGTTACCACTCGGCCATAGGGTTTGGCATATGTACATTGTACGGACAACATGCCTGTTAGATATATTGTGCCTGTATTGGCACCCCGGACATCATGTCTAGTTATGTTCGGACTGTGTTGGCACCGTGACATCATGTCTGGGGTATGCTCGCACTTCACTTCGGACATCATGCCAGTGGCATGTTCGCTCAGTGCTCCGCTACGCGGACACCATGTCTGGTGTACGTTTACTGTTTAGAGTGTTAGACACTCACAACTCACACAGACGTGAAGTACTTGGCTAAATATACACAAAGATGTAAATAACAACAGCAGCATTAGAAAGCAGGTAGGCGCGAGCGTTTTCTCTGGACCCTGTTGGCTGTTGCATTTCTACAATACTCAATACACAACTCAATTTTTCCTACGGTGAAATATTCAGTTACTTATTACAGATTGCTCAACGATGGTTCAAAGGAAAAACAAAAAATTTATTTTATTTATGGTACTAATTTCCGTTTTATATTCTGTATTGTCCCTTGCTCGTCCAATGTATTCTTTTACAAGATTGAAATGGACACTCTATCAGCAAAACTAAATATATGTCACTCACCAATATCAAACTTAGATGGTAATAAAAGACATCAGTCAGACTGTGAAATATCAGGGCGAGATTCATAATTGGGGATGCAGATTTCATTAGAATAAGATTTTCAAATAAATAAAACCTAAAAGGTTAGCTGATCGAGTTGGCGACCTGTGTCTTATCACCTTAGTAATCCTCACACGCAGGGTATCTAAGGGACGGTGTGAACCTGTAAAACAGTGGTTCTCAACCGGAGGGGAATTCCCTGGTGGGGAATTCAATGGTTTCTGGTGGGGAATAGACACATTTGTTAAACATTATATACATGATGGTCTACATAACCGGTTAACCGCAGGTTTTTTTATTATCCGATATCCGGATATAAATCTGCCGGTTAACCGGATAAAATANTATCGNTAATANTGCGTTTTACACTTTTAGGAAGCTTCAATAANTCGTATTATCAGTGTTGCGCGGGGCCAATCAGCGAGAAGCGTGTCGCCAATTAGCGAGATACGTCAATGNAGTGTGTAACGCGACGCNATCTCCCGCTGNGAAGATCGCCAAATTAGGTCATTGATTGCNGCGNNCTCGGCTATCGTTGCTGGCCTGATTTTTCGAGTCTTNAACAAGCCTAGAGTTCCGCTGGCAGAATCACATCTGCAATAGGCTCTGTGGACTTTATACCATCACTGGTCCACATAATCGCATTGGCTTGGTGCTCACGATATTATCGCTGGCTTGCACAATCGCATCTGCAATAGGCATGGTACGAACGATATCATCGCTGGCGTAACCATCGAGTCTCGGGCCTGGCATGCGTTGGTTCCTATCTCTTGGTGGCTTGGAGACAATATGCCGCTAAGACTATTATGATCCGCGATTGTGATTAATGAGTGACATCGCGAAACTGAATGGCATCGAATATTCGCAAACATGTTCGTGCGTGCAAGCGTAATTGATATCCCCTGATACTAAATTCGAAAAAAAATCGAACCCCCTCGTTTTATTTCAAGCACCCACCCCCTTATTTTTCAGCTGGCTACGGGCCTGATCATGTGAATTTCCCATGGAGGAATTAGAGCGAGCTATCATGTCGGCCTCAATTCCAGTATCAGCTACGCGGCCTTGCAGTACTGGACACCTAAACAGAAGAATGGGCAAAAAGGAAGCGCTGCTTACTATATTCTGCCCATTTTGTGGAAGCAGAAAGGGCATTTAATACGTGTGGACTCTTTGTTGCAAATCTCCGGTCCCGGCTACAGGATACCGCTATTGATGTAGTGTACTTTATAAGGAGGGAGTTGCAGAAGCAGTGAACATGAAATTTGCGTGATTTTTCTCGTATTCGCTCGTACTGTGCGTGTGCGTATAAATCTACCATAACACTGTGTAATGATTTTGCGATCCATTTTTCATGCAGACCTCGTGAAATCGATTATCTCACTTAGCATTCATTATCCGGTTAACCGGTTAGCTAAATTTCAAATATCCGGATATATCCGTTATTCGGATAGTGAAAATTATTGATATCCGAACTAACCCTAATTGCGTGTTGTTCACAAAAACTCATTTTTGACTATGGATAACCAATCATGGCGATCAGTACGATCAGTATGATGTCAAATAACGCTTTCGCTAAATTTCGAGGGTTACCGGTATCGGTTCACAATACGTTTTACGTTGCAGTTATAGGCTATTGTCTTGCGTACTGGTGTGGCTGTGTGTCTTGCGTACTCAAACAAGCAAACAGCTGCTCCGTAATGACAGAAGTTAAAATGAAATACGGCGATAGTTCTGGGTTGTGGGGAATGAAGACTCGGATAAATCTGAAGTGGGGAATGAAGACAAAAAGGTTGGGAACCACTGCTCTAAAAGGTTCAGGTTCGTGTGAACGCGAACCTTTTTAAAAGGTTCTGTATGAACGCGAACGTGAACCTCATGATGTCACGTGACGTCATTTTGCAAATTCCAACCTTATATGCCAGTGAAGTGATAGCCTATATCAGTGCTTTTCAACCTGTGTGACGGTTCGCACTGGTGCGAATGAAAAAAATTGCAGTGCGAATGACGAAGGTTGTGCGAATGGGGCGAATGAAAATCCAGATCAAGTGCGAATGAAAATGGTAATTAATTGTAATTTTTCTGACATGGAATAATTCAAATAAACCTAATAGGAAATTTAGGGTCACTGTAACTTTTGTAGTTGCGACGCAATTGTAAAAACTTAATACGACGCACCACTAATCGTAGCTCTCACGAGCCGTAGTGAATTAATATTCTCTCACTATAATTATTACGTAACCAAAAGCCTGGCTTGGAAGCTGGTGTAGTGGCAGACATACATTATATCAGCCCGTCTGAGCCTGCGACAGGCTGGAAAAATGACGTCAGATTGACGTTCTACTTTCTTTCGCTAAACAACCATCATATTTTCGTAATAACTGTTCGATTAGAGCGAGGCACGAGGATAGTATAGTACCATCATTACAGACTCACATTTGCAAGTTACTGTAACGCAAATTTCGACCCCTTCAAGGTTTATTAAAGTATGGACCGCAAAGGGTATAATTTTGGGTCGACACGGTGCAAGAGCTATCTGTTAATATGTATGTAATATTTGTTGAATGTATAGGCCTACTACGAAAAATCCTGCGATCGTTTTCACATATCCAAGGTCGCTGTGTTGGGTACTATAGCCAATAAGCGAGACACGCAGAAAATGTGGCTATATCATGCGAATTAATGATAAGATTTTTGTGCGACTGGTTTTTCTGGAAAACATGGTCGAAGACCGTTGAGATGAACTAGTGCAGTGGTGAGCAATGAGCGAGTTCAGGCCTAGATAGACTCTTTCATTTCGGGGCCAACCACTTCTGCGTCGGGTCATATGAAGACGTAAAGTTTTGGCCAACCGCTGATGTAATGCGGTCCCAAAAATATAAACGGCGACAAAACCTTGGCCAAAAAATGACCGATGCTGGGTGGCCAAACCTTTCGATATGGATATGCTCCGTTGTGGGCACGGAATAGTCCCGTTCTTGCAATCTGAGTAGACAGTAGTTACAATAGTAGACCTACAACTGCGAAACGCAGAGGAATTTAATTCACCATAATTTGAGGTCGCGTGCGTCAGACATGTTTTGTAGGGCTGTTGGGTATAGAATTGTGGTGTGCGCGTTCTGTATGTCACACATGTCCGTACAATCGTAGCATACTACTGTAATATTAGAAACGTATTAGGTTACTTTTCATGGGTTAGGCTCGGGTCGCGAGATGCCACAAAAACTCGGATTTTAGTGGTAGTCTAAAAAGCTGCTTATTCATCGTTGTTAAACTGTTATGAATTCTCAAATTAGATTGAGCTTAAGAGCAGAACACACGGTATCGTGAGATTATTTGCTCTTCTCATTTACTCGCGAGACAGAAAATGGGAAATCGAAAAAAAATAACAGAACACAAGTTGGAGTAACGTATCATAAGAGCGATCTCTAATGTGCCTACTCTCCTTGATTGTTTTGGACCTTATTTTCCAAGACATAAGGCAAAAGAATCAACACGAACATGTGAGTTTTTCACCCTTTCGGCAAACTGAAGCCTCCGGGACATTTGTGTCAGCTCTCAAAAACGATTTCTGCCAGCAAGCATTATTCACTTGCGAAAAACACGCTGAATTTTGGATAGGAGTGTAGAACAGATTTTATGACCTGGCCATCCAAGCACTAGTAGACGTTCTTGTACAAAACCCAACCAGTTGTTTTGCCGAGAAGGGTTTTAGTGAAATAGTTGAAATCAAAACGAGCTAAAAAAGTTGCCTTTTTAATGAGACACTTGATAGCTTAAGTTACATAGTAGCCAATTTGTTGCACATCTGAAGAAAATATTGTTAAGTATCTTCATCTCCTTTTTGTATAACAATTTTCGGTTAGTTTGTGCGAATGAAATTTATTTTACAAAAAATGTGCGAATGGAGCTCAAAAAGGTTGAAAAGCACTGG
>ATSW01002780.1:0-13009 GCA_000444245.1 Botryllus schlosseri | reverse complement strand
AGTCAATTCTACTTCTACTTCAAGTAGTTTTAGGTTGCTCATGAAAGAAGTACTTCTACTTGTACTTGAGTAGATTTTTTCGTTGCTACTTCTACTTCTACTTGAGTAGCTTTCTTGACTACTTTGACCACCTCTGGTGGTTTGACGAACATGGGTCTAGCTTTAGAAAGAGGCGGGGACAGGCGATCACCGCCAGAAAGATCACTGGCGCTAGAGATAATGCAATATTCCATTTTCGCAGTGTTATCATCATCACATGCCAGTCGAATAGTTTTAAATGTGGTTAGATCATCGACAATGGAATTCATTTTTAACGGTTGTCACATTTGTTCAAAATGACTAGCCAGTCTGATATATCGACTTCGTCTTCCATCACATGCCACTTCTATTTGTCGCTTGTCCTTTTATGTTATCTTCTATTACTCTTCATTCAGTGTACACTGTACAAGTGAACGGTACAATGTACAATTGTACAATTGTACAATGTACATGCACTCTTAGCGAAAGAAGTGTGCATTCACAACCGTTCATATACCAACCGCGATAAACTGGTGTGAATATACAATTATACATCCGTGGTAAACGAAACCAAAGCCTACCTGAGACGTGTACCACGGTATGAATCAAACACTTTGCTTGTAAGTATAGGGAAGTAGGGTGATATGCAAGTAGGCACATAGGATTTATAACCGCGAATTCATTCTGAATTAGGTTCTGTTTTCGAGTACCGCCTTTTAGGTGTGAACACACATCATCTTCGCTAAAAGCATATACTTTTTCTTTACAGAGCCCAGCATAATTCGTGATTCAGAATCGAATCACTCAGGTACTCGATTTTGCCCAGCCTTAATCATTGTATCGACATCTTGTGGTGTAATGACACCTCCCGATCCTTTATCCTGTTTAGTGAGATGAATCGACCATAGTAGTGCGGGGCAGACCGACATATGCCCTAGTCCGACTCCAATCCTACTTCTTCAAAATGGAATCCCGCTCCGATCCGACTTCGTCCGTTTCAGGAAAGGTATGAATCCGGCTCCGGTCCAAAAATGTAAATCCTGCCAATATCGACGCCGGAACTGGCCAAATCCGGCACACTTCTACCATAGTACTCTTGCCGTGTCAGAAAAACTATGAATCCAGCTCCGATCTGGATTCGGCCTTATCAGCAAAATTATGAATCTGACTCCGGCCAAAAATAAACAAAAATCAGTTGGTCATCCAATCCATGAAATATCCATGCCCCGCACTAACACATATCTTCCATGGATCTATGGGGCGAACAACTTCAGCTCATAAAAAGTTACCTCACTGGACGCCAGCAAGTGATGGTTGAAATCTCAAACCTCGTGTCCTCTCCTCATCTGATGACCTTTGACGTACCCTAAGGCTCAGTAGTTGGACCGGTCCCCTTCACGTTATATGTCACCGACATTTTTGAAACCTCCTCATTGAGCACCACACTGTTCTTTGATGATACTCACCTCTTCTCTTCCGTATTTTCGACGGTAAAGCTGGATGCTCTGACTAGTGACCATATTCCCAAAGTGCATAAGTGGACGACATCTAAAAAAGCTTTGCATAAAAGCCTCGAAATCCTAATTGCTGATAGTAAATTTAAAAAAATTGACCATTAACATCGCTGGTCAGCACGAAATATGCCAAAACGAAATATGCCAAATACCTCAGGGTATTACTGGACTCGGACATGTCCTGGAAGAGTCATATTCAGTCACTGGACACTAGATTATCACCGAAGTGTGGCATGCTCTACGGCCTTGGACGCTGCATGCCAGCCTGGGTTCTTCTGATACTCTTTAAATCCTTAATCCAGAAGTTATAATATGGTATCCTCTGTTGGGGGCTACCAGTAAAGCTGCACTCGAGCCACTATAAAAACTACAACATGGTGTACTCAGTATAATAGCTAGGGCCCGAAATGGACCTGGTTGTCCATTTAGCAAGTCGCTGCTGAAGAGATTCGGTGTCCTAAACATAGAAGATATGCGTAAACTAGAAATCGCCAGGTTTACGTATCAGTTCCTCTGCGGTCATTGCCCCGAATATATCAATGACTTATTTACCTCGAAATCAAAAGTGCATAAGTACGACACAGGCGCGTCCACGTCGTCCAATTATCATATAATCGACCGAAAAGATCATCGCTCCATCAAATATGCCGGACCTGACGCGTGGGAACACTATCCCGACAGTCGACGAGCATGTCCACATTCAAATCGAAATGTAAACAATGTCTACTGAATGAATACTAGTCCGTCCTCAAGATTACCGGACCACGACCTGACATATCGATCTCGCCGTCTGTGACATGCAACCACATTTTTGTCGCTTGCTTTTGTAGATTGTTATTATTTTCTTATACTTTTCATTCAGTGAATATGGCTCCTCTTTACATCGCCTAGGCCAGTGGTTCTCAAACTTTTTGTCTTCGCGAACCCCTTTCGGGCCGACACGGACCCCCATGAAGTCTTAGCTCAATTATCGTGCAATCATAATCTGTCTTGTGCAAATAATAACCGTAGGCTTAGTGATGAACAGCAAAAAATGACTTTTCTTGAAAATAAGATCATACTATTCATATAGAAATTGGGTTGACTATTATTTCAAAGCGAATTCTGTGACTGTATTTCTTGAAATACGTGGTCGCGTATTCAAAATCCGCCCCTTCGATTTGATATGAACGAGTGCCGAAAATTCATTTCCATAAATATAGGTGGTGGCGAATGTAATAATAACGCGTAACGCTTCCGACGACACATTTGGGTATGATCGCAACAAACACGGCAACAAAATTGATAAACAAATTTCTTTAATGAACAATGAACATATAACGTCAAACCTGGTCATTTCTATCTAGCAGCTTATCTTGAAGATATTATGGAAAACGTGGTTGTGCAGCCTATACCGCAGGAGAAAATGGATTTTTTTAAACATTCCAACGTCCCCATGATTGACTTTTTTCAACAATCCCAAACAAAACATCTCTAAAGAGCAAAATGTTTGTATCAGTCGGCTATTGGCAATTAGGCAATTACAATGAGTCAACAGGTAGAATATTTCATCTGAGATAGCCATTGCTGTTGATGTGAGCTCTGGAGTTTTACCAGTAATGAAGCGAAACTGCCTCGTTCTTTTCCGAATTTAAAAAATACAAATTAGGTTATCAATTATTTTGAGGCTTCGCGGACCCCCAGGGGTCCGCGGACACCCGGTTGCGGACCACTGGCCTAGGCCAAGGTTGGTGTCTGATTTCAAAGACTACTCCAAGTCGTTTTCGACACCTTCCTTTTTTTCATTATTTCGCAATTTTTGTGGTGTGTTGAACTGATAGAAATTGCTAATAAACCGTACCGATCTAACACAGCGGTTGTAGTGCTTTGTCATAAAAATCGCTCTTGTCTCGAGGTAGGAGGTACCATAGAAACCATGTGTGAAACTACAAATTTTTGTTTCAAGAGCGGCCAGCTATTCCATATGTTGCTTTTCGTAGGTTTCATCATCATGTTTTTGTCGGTGAAGTTGTCTATTAATCGACCGGGTGAAACTTCAATGTTGTACCCTTCGATAGAACTCGACACGATCGGTTCCTAGGCTTTTATTAACATAAAAAGTAAGCTAGTGTATCTGAATACAACATGGCAATAATACCGAGTTAACGTAGGTACAACTAACAGAAGCGACGCCACACCCAACTAGTAAGAATGAAATGAATAGTCCCGACGTGAAGGTAATCAGGAGCAATCAGTATAAACATGCACCCACTAGTGGTCAAAAGGGACTGATACACCACAATCTCCCCCACTAACAAAAGCAAAGTAATTATTTAGAGGATTGTCCATATCGTTCAGGCGCGCGTTTGATTCTAGTTGATCTTCTCAAGGGCGGAGGATCAGCGACAACTTCTTGCGGAGTTTCTGAAGAATCTTCTTTGTTGCTAACGTCAACCGTAGGTTCGACCAGAGACGAATCGTCGGCCACTGCACGGTCCGGTTCGGCAGCCCCATCATCGACTGCCGGATCAAGGCATATTTGGAGTTAGCTTCGAGCAAATCGACTTCGATTCCGAGCGGATCACTTTTGCTTCTCCTTGCGAAGTTCCTCAGCAACACGGAGCCTCCTTGGAGTATCCAATCTGGAACCGATTCCCCCNTCATACTTCTCCTACTGAAATTGAAAAATCTGTCGTGCGGACACGAATTAGTAGNAGTACACAGAAGCGAACGGATAGAGTGAAGGGCATCAGGCAACACAGCTTCCCATGAACTTTCAGNCAATTTTCGTGNGGCTAAGAGCANTTTTACTGATCTCCANAGTGTTTGATTCAAACGCTCACATTGGGAGTTTNCAGTGGGATGGTACGGAGTAGTTTTGCTCGTTGCTGTGCCTTTACGGGTAAGAAACGTCGTTACTTCCTTCGATAAGAACGAGTTTGAACGATCGCTGTGAACATATTCGGGCAGACCGAACAAGGAAAACAAATCAGTGAGACAATTAACAACGGTAGCTGANGTCANATCTCGGCATGGATACGCAAATGGAAATCTGCTGTATTCGTCAATAATTACGAGCAGATACTTTCGAGGTCCTTCAACAGGGCCTTTGAAATCAATACTTATTCTCTCCCACGGTCTAGTCGATTTGATGAGACGGTGATGGACATTGGATTTATAGAATCGAGGTTTGATTTCTGAGCATATTCTGCAGTTAGCGCAGATCTTTCTGACTTCATCTACAGAGAAAGGCAAGTTTTTCGCTCTAATAAAATGGTTCAACCGTCGTACTCCGGGATGAGCAAGAGCTTCGTGCACCTGATGGAGGGACAAGCCAGAATTTGGCAACGAGCAGCAGACACGAGAAAATGTATCCGGAACAACATTCTCAGTACCCGGGCGATGAATTATGTCATACTTGAAGGCGCTCAATTCGAGTTTCCACACCGACAACTTAGCATTTTTGATTTTACTAGCGTGAGTTTTGCTGAATATGAACGACAACGCTTTTTGATCGGTAACGAGGCGGAACTTATTGCGGTGAAGCAAGTATCCCCATTTTCGTATGGCCTCAATAATAGCGAGNGCCTCTTTTTCAACAATATTGTATTTTGACTCGCATTTGGAAAGAGTATGCGACATAAACGCTACAGGTCTGCCTCTTTGACTTAGTATGGCCGCGATAGCNACGTCCGAAGCATCACAGGCAACCTCGAAAGGTTCGTCGTCANATATACAANTTAGGCAAGCACCTATAAGGCTATTTTTCAACGATNTGATAGCCTNGAGTTCATCGGNTTTCAACGGAAANTCATTGTTTCGNNTCNNTGNNTTCANTTTCTCCGAAAACGAAGGTATCCATTTCGAATAATAGGCAAACATACCCAAGCAGNGCTTNAAACTTTTTGCATTGTTAGGGATGGGCATATCCANCAAAGGTTTCAAATGGCAAGGATCANGCNGAATTTTGTTANGGGAANTAAGGTACCCCAGGAGCGATAACTTTTCAACTGAGAACGCACATTTCTTTTCATTCAGAGTCAGCCCGTCAGCCTTGGCTGAAGTCATAANACGTTCCAACCTCTTATCGTGTTCTTTTCTATTTTNGCCNTAAATANTAACATTGTCCNGGTAAGCAATAGTTCCTTGCAGGTTATGNTTTTNNATAAAATTGTCTATGAATCGCTGGAAAGCTGCGACGCCGTTTGTTATCCCAAANGGCAATCGACGAAANTGGTATAAATNACCGTNAGCTTCGAAAGCTGTTAAAGGACGGTCGGAAGGGCAAAGAGNCACCTGATGATACGCGNATTTCAGATCGATGGTGCTATANACCGTTCNTTTAGCGACTTCATTAACAATATGCTCGATTCTAGGGAGCGGATACGCATCCAGTGGCGTATATCTATTAATAGTTCGAGAATAGTTGATAACTAACCGCTTTTTATGGCGTTCATCTTTCGTCACCAGAACCTGAGCCCGCCACGGGGAGACGGACTTTTCTATCACATCTTCTTGCAGTAATCTTGACACCTCTTCTTTGATGAATTGGGCGTCGTCGGTGCAATAATTTATTGATTTCAAAGCGATGGGATCGACATTTCTATCACCGAAGTGGAATATCTTTGGCGTCTCTGTAATCTTAGCGGCAGCGACAGAACAGTGAGAATCACCGATGATCAAGTCGCTTCGAGGCCCGTTGAACTTGAAAATTACGTTCTTGTGAGTTTTCAGGAACTCCAATCATAAGATCACATCCGCGTACAAGTTGTTTACGACTCCGAAACGTGTTTCGCTGTATTTATGATCCTGTATTGTGAATGACGAAGTAACGTGCCCCAATACTTTAGAGATGGAGCCCTTTTTTGTTTTGTTTTTGGGGTATTCATGGTGTTTCTCGACTACTATGGTCATTTACACCAGGCCGATATTCTTTTTGTATTTTCCGTAACTGCTGACTTATAGCACGGCCCACCTCTAGGCTTTTGTAAGACACCGCTGACGCGGATGAGGTGGCGAGGAGGAGCCTAGGTAAACCTCCAACACTTAGATATCGGAATTCGGAAGTCGACCTCGGTCGGACTCGAACCCGCATCCATTGGTGTTGCAGCCGCGGATTATACCACTGCGCTATCTCGCCAGATGGAGCCCTTCGATGCCAGAGTAATAGTGGATTCCGGTCCGTGCAGAGGGAGTGCAAGCGAATTAGCAAACGACCGTCTCATGAAGCATTCGTAGGACCCCGAGTCGACCAGCGCCTCTATATAGTCAATCCTGCTATATTGATAATGATAGCCGAGTATCTGAGTGATTTCGGTACTCCAATCAACAGGGAAGCGAGGTCCGCCACTTCGGCGGAATTAAACGTTACGGCACCAGTTCCACCGGCGGCTGGAGAAGCCAAATGAGAAGCTTCATCAGAATCATACGCTGGCGCAGCGATCTTCCTATTTTGAGTGCCACTTTTGCATACCTTATCGAAATGGCCTTTATATCCACATTTATAGCAATCGGCGTTTTTCGCGGGACAGACCTTGCGCAGAGGGTAATGTGGACTGCCGCAATATTGGCAATTCTTGTACGCTTTCGTGACGAGTGCAAATTCGCCGATTACCCCCGGTGTTATTTTGACTTGATCGCTATTAGTCGTCTGTTCAGATCCCACAGCACTCACGGCGGCAGGGACGGGCATCGATATGGGCTCGTAGGAAGACGAAAATTGCTGAGCTCGCTCGAGAGATTCGGCTATCTGAACCGCTTTGTCTAATGTCATATCATCGTGCTCCAATAATCTAAGATGAATAGTAGGCGAACGTAAGCCGGCAATCAAGGCGTCGCGACCTGCTTCCTTTTAATGCTCGTCGAAATTTACAGCAGCGAACATGCAATCTTTAGCGAGAGTTAGCAATTTTAGTGAAAAATCAGTGACGCTTTCTCCTTGATCCTGACGAGAGGTTGCCAAGAGGTGTCTGGAGTAGATCAAGGTATTCTTTTTCTTGTAGAGCTTGCATAGCGTCTCAGGAGCGGATTCATACGTAGCGGAGTGCTCTACAAGAGCGAACACATCCGGCGATATATATCCGTATGGAATAGCCAATTTATCAATAGTCACTTCAGCCGGAGGGTCAGAAGAGGATCGATTGGGAGCCGTTGAGTTTGAAGCGGAGGCCTGCGCGGCAACTCAAAATTTCCCCAACATCTTCTCCCAATGATTGAATATCTTCTGCGAGTCAGCCGAGCTTGGCATCACTTCCAAAACTGGCACCTGTATGTACTTTTCTTGAGAGAACGCCATGTTGAGATGACCATTTATGTTAATAAAATTGTTGTACCCTTCGATAGAACTCAATACGATCGGTTCCTAGGCTTTTATTAACATAAAAGTAAGCTAGTGTATCTGAATACAAGATGGCAATAATACCGAGTTAACGTAGGTACAACTAACAGAAGCGACGCCACACCCAACTAGTACGAATGAAATGAATAGTCCCGACGTGAAGGTAATCAGGAGCAATCAGTATAAACACCCACTAGTGGTCAAAAGGGACTGATACACCACAAAACTACTTATTTTTGCTTTAAGAGTGGCTAGTTATTCCATATGTTGCTTTGCGTAGGTTTCATCAGCATGTTTTTGTCGGTGAAGTTGTCTATTAATCGACCGGGTGAAACTTCATTCTCTGCAAAAATCTCCTCTTGGTTCACGTTTTATTTAGGGATGGTAAAATCATGATCTAGTGAGAGCACAAGCTCCTATATATCATTCAGTGAATTGGATAGTCAGTTAAGTTGGTAGTGACTTTCTTGCCGATTTACACTGTATTGCCCAACCATATTCTCGATTTGATGTTGTGTTCATTCGTGGCAGTAATGATCTTTTCTTTGCGTGAATCGATCTTCGCCGTGTGTCGAAAGATACGATAAGGGTTGATATAAGTAGGCCTAACTATTCCTCGGATACCTTGGATACAGTAAGAGCGCAGTACTTGATTGTAGAAGACAAAGTAATAAACTGTAATTAAACTCTTGTATCACAAAACTTAGCTCGTCCAGAATTATTTTCAATCTTCGAGCGCGTAGGCCTTCCTCACGCAAACCTGAAACGCTCCCACCGACATAGCCTACCTAGATCTTTCCTGTGTGTCATGAGGGAAAACCAGTAATGTTCACATGTGATCTTCGTCTTGATGAGGTTTGTGTTGAATATCATTCTTCCTGTAGTTCATTTTTTGGTCTCTTCCAAGAGCGTTTCTATATGTTTGCTATTCGTTTGGCTATACATTACAAACCCCCGTATAGGTTAGTAACCTATAGGTTCACTGTATCATCTTTGGGCTTTTAAATAATTCTGAAGTGGTCTCATGATTCGAGTCTCAGTTCACTCAATGATATCGATATATGGTATGTTAAAGGTTACCGAGTATATGCAATTTCTGATATGTACGATATGTAGGCTACAAAATTTGTACTAGGGATAGGGAGACTTAGGGTGGAGATCAATAAGTTTGCTTTAGATAAACTTCGTTTGTGTGATAAACGGAGTTTGAACAAACGGAGATTTTAGGCACCCATTAAACGCTGATCATTGTCTCGAGATAACGCAACATAAGCTGCGTTTTGTAAAATCTAGTTTGGCAGATATCATAACGTATTTCAACGCGGAAAAATGACGACACAATGACTTTTCAGCGTCGAGCTAAATACTGAAAACTCGGGAAGGCCGGATCCATTTTATTGCCGATCAGCTCACTGAGCTATATAAACTATCAGCTACTGTTCGTGATGAGTGCTGGTAATAGCGTATCGTCAGTAGAGGAACAACATACGACCGCTCGTGCCTGCATACCAAAAAGATATTTGGTGGACGTGATGGATCCCTTCTCATTTTATAATGAGCAGAAATTCAAAGATAGGCANCGTTTTAGTAAACAAGGCGTCAAAAANCTCTTCGATATGATTCGTTCGGACGAAACCCTCAACGTCCGGTCTCACTCACTGCACCCGTTACTGCAACTAACCTGCACTCTGCGCTTCTTCGCTGCAGGGCATTTTCAGATAACAGATGGCGATCTGGCTGGTATATCACGTCATACAGCTCGTCGCAGCATCCACAGGATCAGCAGAAGCATCGCAAGAAATCGAAAATTGTTCATCTCAGGCCACCCAGGCAATATCAACACGTTGAAGGAACAATTTTATGCAATCACTGGGTTTCCTGGAGTCATAGGTTGCATTGACGGGACTCACATCCCCATTGTGTCTCCAGGAGGCCCTGATGCTGAGGTATTTCGAAACCGCAAAGGCTACTTCTCGCTGAACGTCCAGATGGTGTGTAACGCACATCACGCGAGTACAAATATTGTTATTCGATACCCCGGATCCGCACATGATTCAAGAATATTCGAACATAGCGTACTGAGAGACAACTTCGAGGATGGCAAATATGACGGAATATTGCTGGGAGATAATGGATACCCTTGCAGACGTTATCTCATGACACCACTCCTAAACCCCACAACAGAGCCAGAGAAAAAATATAACTCTGCTCACATTAAAACACGTGCTCGCATTGAGCAGAGTTTTGGGATGCTCAAGCGAAGATTTCATATGCTGCATATACCTATGCGAATGAACTTGGAGAACACCATCCCAGCAATAGTTGCCGCTGTATGTCTTCACAACTATGGAATACAGACTGGAGAGCCTTGCCCTGATCCAGGGGAAAATGATGATGATACTCAAGATGATAGAGATCACAGCGCCATACCACCGAGCTTATCAGGCCAGGCTTGCAGAAATGAAATTATTGCAAACTATTTCACGTAACTTGACAGTAAAATGACCACTTTATTTTTGGCAATGTCAAAATTCACTGATCTCACTTATCTCGAGTTGATAATAAACCTACGACAGTTTGGAAATTTGTAACTGATAATGCTTCATCGCCATGCCATGCAGCTACTCCTTTCTTTTCTCCTCCCTATCTCTCAAAACTTTCTCTTCCTCCAGCATAGCAATCTTTTTTTTCAGCAGTGCAATGTTAAGATCTTCAATGGACTTGGCTGAAATATTTATACATATTGCATAATTTTAGACAGTTGCAACACAGACCCATTGTACAAGAAACTCTTCCAAATAACTTGTTTTTCACTGACTTCAACTGTGTAATGTGTATAGTGGTACTATTAGTTGAGCATACCAAGCAGCCAGCACATTGATGATACTCAATTTGCGAGTATCACAAACTCACTAAAATGGAACATGCACCAGAGATAGCAAGAGTTCTAGATAACACCCTTGAGACTAATAATAATGCTATACAGCTCATAGATAAGGTCACACATTGCAACATACGCCAGACTAATGTAGGCTCGAGAATAGGCACTGGCTCTCATTACCTGCATTATCAACTTTCTCAGTCTGGATGACTTCTACACACACTGCGGAAGCGCAAAGTATTAGAGAAATGTTGATCAAGCACAATTACTGAACTTCTTACCAATTTCACATTCTGAATTAGGTGGTTGCTCCGCTACAGTCTTCAAAAGCAAGTTGGATGACGGGTTCTCCTCAAAACAGCCTATGAAGGAGAGGGCTGAAATTATCAAACTGCCCCTCACTGATCACACACATATTCATCAAAAATTCGCTATGAAATCAGATGTAGTTGAAGCATGACAGTTTTGCAGACTGCTAAACGGGTGACTCCAATAAGTTCCTATGACCTTTGCTAGACTTTACTATACTATACGATGCCTTATGGCTAGTGGTACCTTCCATGGTCTTTACATCTGCACTTTCATCTTCTGTGAGAGCAGAATCTGTGTGTTGAGATGAATAATGAATCATAAAAGCAAGATCAAAATTATTAGATATGTTACCAAGAGCAGTACTAGACAAAAAGTTGCTTCCATCAAAGACGTCTGTGGTGGGTTCTTCAACTACATCATTATCCCAGTCATGAGTTATTTCATGAATCTCTTTTGGGACGAGGCCTGAAGTAAAGGTGTCATTACGATATGCAAGTAAGAGGTATGCAAATTGGAGCAGGATCAATATATGCCAATGAGCTATTAGCGTCAATAAGCTAATGGAGGAGACAGCTCGATAGTGCATTTATAACACAGTCTGGAATTGTTCAGCACAATGACAGTTCTCAACTTACAAGGATGATCTCTCTAATTGCCAATAGCTTATTGGTAGACTGTTCAGATATGTTTTGGAAAAATAAGGTTGCAAAAATCCATTTTCCCAGGCTGTGATATACATCACTGCTATTGCAGAATAGCGTCACCCTCATAATCTCAATTGCGGGCGCCTGCTTCGATTACTACTTACAAGACACACCAAAGATAAGCTACTACTCAAAGCACACGGGTGTGATGCTAAGAACTGTCTTGACACACCAAATATATTACGCTAAACGTACCCGGATTCCAGCTGTGGGATATGCGCTAAAATATAGGCTACTCACTCATGACTTTTTTGCTGATATGACTTATATCAGTAATTTCAGGCACACCACCACCAGTCTTTCTTTGCTCTCTTTTTAAAATGGCTTACTCGCTGCGAGCTTTTGTTTTCATGTTTTTGAAACAATTTTTAACTTGAAGGCCTGTTCTTTTCACTCCGACTCCTGCACCATTTAACTTCTCTGTTATTATATTCCATTCTTTATCTTTTTCTGCGACTGAGACTTTGTCAGTTTTTTTTCGATATTGCAGAAGGGTGCAAAATAAGAAGGTCAGCAACCATATCCTTCTCTGCCCCCGTGAAATTCAAACTTCTTGTCTTCTTCTTGGTGTCTTTCTGATTTATTGTCGAATTGCTAGCCATCTGAAACCAGTACCGTATGGTAATTGAAAATATCAAGACGAAAACGATGTTGGAAGACAGATAAAACGGGACGCCAGAAGCTACCATCAGCAACATGTTACTTTAAAAACAACATTTTGGCATAAAATTGCATACGCACGCCGAGCGCGGACAACGTAATGAGTGCATATGCTCCACAGAATTCGGACAAACTTCACAACGAACCCTTAAACCGCCGATACGCCGCGCTAAACTACCTCGCGAGGCAGTTTAGATTTATTGCTTAGTGAAGCATATTAAAACTAGATTTATGGCTCTCTGTAAGTTTTGATCTGCGTTTACCGATCGCTAAACCTTACTTTGCATTTTAAACGGCGTTTAGTTGGTAAACGTACTTTTTGATCTTGACCCCTAATTTGGAAATGAATTTAAATACCGAAGTTTGAATCGCAAGTTCGCCAGCGTTCAAAGGGCCGGCGGTCGTCGGCCAAATTTTCTATGCGGAAAAAAGTTGCGCGTTATTTAGAATATGGCGATAAGCCGAAATTGGGACAATTATCGATTGGCCTCGTACGAAGATATCACTGGTAAACCAAAATGGCGCCAGCTAATATTGAATGCTAGACTGCTCAGATAGCTCCCTTCATGGGTAAAAAGAAGAAAAGTGGTGGTAGCCGGCCTTC
>ATSW01002779.1:0-10716 GCA_000444245.1 Botryllus schlosseri | reverse complement strand
GATAATCCATTACCACAAATAGCCTATAGGTGGTGGCGACTGTAATAATATCGCGTAACGCTTCCGACCACACTTTTGGGTATGATCGCAACAAATGGCATCAAAATTGACAAAAATGTTTTAATGAATATATAACGTCAAGCCTGGTCAATTCTATCAAGCAGCTTATCTTGAAGTTATTATGGATAAAATGTCTATATATGACAGGACAAAATGAATTTTTGTAAACATTTCGGAGTCATCGTGATTGGCCTTACTCATCCAACTTTTTTCTCCACAATTCCCAACAAAACACCTCTAAACCGAAAACGTGTTTGTATCAGTAGGCTATAGACAATTTACCAATTGACAGGAGTCTGCACAGTAAGATACTTCATCTCAGATGGCCATTCTGTTGATGTGAGCTCTGGAGTTTAACTAGTAATAAAGCGAAACTGCCTCGTGATTTTCCGAATTAAAAAATACAAAATACGTTTCCAACTATTTGGAGGCTTCGCGGCCCCCCGGTTGAGAACCACTGGCCGAGACACTTCAACAATATTCAGGATTTGCTGTAAACAAATATAGGTGGGTAGCTCATCCAATAGGAAGCTATAAATCAACCAATCGTTTAGCAGAACAAGAACAGCTGTTATTGAAAACGCTGTATTCACATAAAGTTTGATTAGTTTTGGATGTCTCCTTCCAATCCTAATCCATAAATTAGGGTTACCATACGTCTTCCTTTAGGAGGATTTGTCCTCCCTTTTGGGTTTTTTAAAATGTCCTCCGAGGACGCCTAAATGTCCTCATATTTGGAAATTCGTCATCCTTCACAGTTTTTAAAGCGAAGGTAGTGGATAGATTCGAATGAAAATGGGCATAAATGACTAGGGATGGTGAAAACCTCTGAAAGGTTCAGGTTCGGTGTGAACGCGAACCTTTTTGAAATGTTCTGTGTGAACGCGAACGTAAACCTCACGACGTCACGTTTTTTTTTTAAATTTTAATCCTACATTTCAGTGAAATGATAGCCTGTTTTAATGTACACGATACCCAGCGACGACTCGGGTCACATAATGCCACAATGATGAAGCACATATTTAAGTTTTAAACGTCGCTAAATGTATCAACTGGGGCAATCAAATGATATAATAATACCATAAAATCAATATCTTCCGTCGCTTTGCCAACAATTCCAACGATGAATTGCGAGGTGAATATAAGATTACGCCCCCAACGGTCTACGCCAGACCGGACAATGTATCCGGCGTCTGAGTAAATATTCAGCAGAGTGTAAAACGGATTTCTATACTTACTACCGATGTTACCCCATTACCCCACAAGTAATGCAGCAGTAGTCGACACCCCAATCGCACGGATTTGTTTTTTTATGATATAATAACATTTGAAATCAAGATTGATCCCGCACGCCTGCTAGATTTTTTTTACATCAGACATCGATATCAATTTCATTGATTATTCGAATAAGCATCATTCGCTGACTACCTACATGTAGTGTATTTCACTCTTCATGTTGTGTGATTGCGGGTCAAGCTCACAGCAGAGAGTCACTAAATATTCGTGCAAACTTTTGGAGGAATGTCAAGGTGCATGCTCGTTTAGTGTTGATTTTTTATGGTGCCAGCGCCATGGATATAGTGATCCGCAGTTGAAATGCAATTAATTTTAACCAAAAATGTTATATTGACGTGTAAATTGTAATGTATGAAAAAGGTTCACAGTGCAGAGCCTACCATGTTTCGTTTGTGAACGTGAACCTTATAAATTTCTGAGGTTCACACCAGAGTTGGGATCAAGTCACTACCTTCGAGTCACAAGTCATTTCGCGTCATTGCACATTTTGACTCGAGTCAAGTGAAGTCAATCGATTTTCGAAGGTGACTCGAGTCAAGTCAAGTCAGTCAATTTTTGGAGGTGACTCGAGTCAAGTCGAGTCAAGTCAAGTCAAGTCACGAGTCAAGTCACAATTCAAGTCAAATTGCATTTTCGAAGTATGAGGCATGATTACGTCATTGCATTTTGCTAGCGGTCTGAAATACAGATTGATCTGGTCATTGATTCTGAACCGATGAACGACTATAGAGTTAAATATACACGCAAGAAGGCGCTGTACCGCTCACATATACGTAGAATTGTTAATAATTGCATAGCTGCGGTTTATAGTTACCTGCTAAAATTTAGAAACGAATTGATAAGATGCAATACATTACTCATTTACATATTGATATGATACAATTCGAGCCTGCGCCAATGGTTGAGTATTCTATCAACTAAATTTGAAGTTAATTGCAATAAAACAAGAAGTTTGGATAAGGTATCAGAACAGAAAACAGAAATGAATATTATGCTGTTAAAATACTTCACTACTACTATTTTACGACAACGTAACCTGTACCCTTCAATCACTGCGTTTGTTGTCATTTTATTTATGTGAGAACAATCGAGGCTCAGTGAAACACACGGTCATTGAATGATCGGTAGCTCTCACGGGTTACGCCAGCGTTTCGCGAACAGTCTGAACTTATGCAAGATACAGTGATTTTTATCGACACCGATTACTTGATGACTTGAAATTGACTCGTGAATTTTTCTCCGAGTCACGAGTCAATCCACATTTCTGATGGGCCGAGTCAAGTCAAGTCAAGTCATTTTAGCAAAGTGACTCGAGTCAAGTCAAGTCATGCGAAAAAGGTGACTCGTCCGGGAAATTCCGGACGTATGGCAACCGTACCGTACGCTCGTATCGCATCTTCGTCGTCAAAGCACCTCGATGGTGAGGCGAAAAAGAATGTCAGTATCTCTCTCATATGTGTCGACCTTGAAACATTGTATTTTCTTGGCGACCAGGAACCAAGGATATCCAGTACTACTGTTATGTGTGTATGTGGGACAGGAGACATCAAAGATCTGACCTTGAATCTGTCGATCGCAATATTTTAGATGAATCTCTAGCTGAGAGACAAACATCTTTTCCAACCCCATGCATAAAGTTTGGCCTATTCAAAATACCCGACAAAGAATTGTCAACTGACTGCGTTCTGTTTATTACCTCACTTTCACCTTTATTGGCCTGTCATTACGAAAGCTATTACTGGTGCATTTTTTGGTTCATAAATTCTGCAACTCGTCACAGTTAAGCGTTTCATTAGGTAAATCTCAAATTTGGAAGAAATGCTTGATTATCATTCGAAAATGTTGTCATGAGATTGCTTGGGAATGTATGGACATAGAATTGTATCGAACTTGCTCATAAGTTATATTAGAAGCTTCAGCGAACTGATCTGCAGCATGCCAGCAAAAACATACAAAGCATTACGGCAAAGCCATCTCACTAATTTCCGTGAAAACATTAGCACAGTCAGCGATGAACAAGGTGAAAGTTTCCCCCAATATCTGAAGGTGATTGGGCAAAGATACCAGAGTAGTTTGGAGCTTACATATGGTAGCTGACTATTGCGCAAGTATCAAGCGAGACGACCAACTAAATTAAGAATTACTAGCATAAATCTGCACCCTTAAACTCGCACTTTATTTGTTCTTCAGCAGCAATGTCAGTAAATCAACCAAATAGAGCAGAACAGGTGTTTATTTTCTGACTATTGAGTTACTTCGTTTGCCGGTGATTCTTGAAACGTTTTATGCAACAAACACAAAATATTAAAATCTGTACCTTTATGTGGACATGATACAATGTCGTGGGTGCCTAACTCAAAAACTTGACGTGATCGAGAACAACCGAAGGCTATTTTTGAATTCAGCGCTCAAAGGTTAGTCAAAACAACTGTTAGATCTAAGTCGACAATATTTGTGTTGACCAGTGTTATTGTTACATGGCATACGGCACTTTTGCATGCCAAAAATCTAATTTTGAGGAGCTGGTATCCACCCGTCCAATCGTGAGCAGATAAGGTGTTTGGTATATTCATAGAATTGAATAGAATACTAGCATATTAAAATTCTTCTCTAACCACCAGAGATAGCTTTGCGACACGTCGGTTTTTTAGTCAGTTCCATCACAAATGTTATATTTTACGACGGGATCATGTTGATGGTAACTTGTAATGCTGGCCGGTTTGCTGATATCATTAAAGTCCCTGTGACGGTTTAAAAGAACCTGTGCAGCCGGAAGAATCCAACCACCGTCTATGTCCGTGTAAAGAAGTCTACTTAATCAGAGCAGTATTTGATATGATAAAGGATCGAGTAATATGACGAGGTTTTGATATTGAGAACACAATTAAAGGTGTTAGTCATATCCTGGCAAGGTTTCCCTGCACTATACCACGAAGTTAGCAATGTTATTGGCAGAGATTTCCTTGCACAGCTTCCTTTAGAACAACTCCTGCATGCAATTCTCTGACGTGCGGGGTGTTTAACGATGTTCGCTACAAACCTATCAACTGTCACTTTTGCTTGAATATTCGCTTCCAGAGGACTTTAAAATAACAATACAGGCGATAAATTGGCAAAGGCGGGAGTTATTTAACCCACCGATCAACCAAACTTTGTCGCATCAATAGTAAAGAAATGCCAGACAATGGTAGCATAAATTCACAGGGATATATGACGAAATTCCACTCAGCAACCGACCGTCATCAGCAATCAGGACATGCAATCGCTAAAAGCGATCATTTATGAACAGATCGTTGGGACGGAAGAGAGCAGAGAGAACTCCACATTTATCCGATTGTACACTGGTCATTGCAGACTAAACAATCTCTTGGCTATCTGTGGAATACTTCTTGCCGGAAACGAATGACCTATTTGTTCTATTCTGCCGTAAATATTCCAGAGAACAGGTCTATCTCAGCTCAGTCATACAAAAGTATGGAACCCCGATCTCTTCAAGTTGATCGGAGAACGATTCAGCCGTTGCTCGACTTTGTTATATTGTCTGGAAAGAATAACTGACATGTGCAGTGGCGGCTCGTGACAATATCGGGTGGTGGGGCAAGGGGTACATGCGATGTTATTAATCTAAATGACGTCACAATAGTGTACTCCGACGTGAAAATGTGACTTCGTGGTCGTCACACACAGTTTGTATGGTGTATATATATTAGGCATGCTTAACTAGACTTACGCCTTTCAAATTTTAAAAATATATTCATGACAGGAACATATTAAAACCTGAAGCTTTTCAAGCTGACACTCTTCAAATTATTCGGAAGAAAATATGAAGTACAGTAGTTCATACCTGCATATTTTACCGTTTGTTTTAGTAGGCGTATTGCGCACGGCGTGATTTCATAGTTGCAAGATGTTCAATGATGAATTCATTGAAATCTGGAATACCCATAATGACAGCACTGAGAATCCTGAGCACATCTACTATAACTCATCGAGCCTATATCTTTACATATCCCGATTCTAAGAGAAGTCTCGATGCGTTTTAATGTGCTGAAACCTCGCGTGGATTCTGCGGATGAAATCAGAGTGGTCAATATGATATTTAAAAAGCCAGTTACTGCAGCAAAGTTGATGGAAAGTGATTTTTCAACTATAGGAATTTTGAAAGTTCACAACTGGTTACTACTTCGAAAAAAAAAGATGCATTGGAATATAAGCCAGTCAAACCGAGTAATGTCGACGATCGGGTAATATCGAGGCACCGTTTGCAGTAGAGACCACATGATTCAGATCACGACACCCAATTTTGTTCCAACTAGATAGACTGCCTCTGGCACCAGCAGTGTAAAAGNGTATNACAAGGCGTCCTTATCCTCGCTTATACCTCAGCCCTTCATTTTTATCGNAATNTGTTGGGNAAAAGGTAAGAGTGCGCTTTCCTCCCGNGTACAATTAGATCAATGGACAATTTTNAGGCTGATAAGGNCCGTGNCTCTTTACCTCTAATTATNGCTCTGAAGGAAACTGCATANACGGCGTAAGGAGCAGAAATTCAACNCGATTCATGTTCGCAATTGACCGCTGGCTAACNATCTGCAGACATAAGANTATAANCTATATNTGNNTANCNCAGTGGTTCCCAACCTTTTTCATCTCGTGCCCCCCTTGGCCGAAATTTAATCAAAAATTCCCCCCTTAGGAGAAATCTGCCCTATGATTCAAAAAGGTAATTTTTACTGCGCAAACACCTGTTGACTGAGAGAATAAGACTGGCGATACCGAGTGTTTCGAGCAGGGCTGTAACAACCAGAGGTGGTTAGTAACTAAGTACTTCTACTTTTTCGAAGTACTCAAGTAGTGTTCCTCTACTTCTGGTACTTACTCAAGTCGATCTGATTTTCGCTACTTTTACTTCGTAATATTTTGTGATCTACTTACTTACTTTTCGCTATTTTCAGTTTGTCAAGTAGAAGTAGTTCAATCTTCCAATCAGAAAGATAGCCTGAGGAATTTCGGGACTGTTTTCACGGAACATCAACATTTAATTTTCATAAAAGTTGAGTAAAGCCCATAATTTTCGTCGCGCTTCGCGAGCAGTGGATACGGAGTTACCAGTATGATTTCACGAAAGTATAGATGAATATAATTTAGGTGGCGGGTTGGCGTGATTCCATTCACAAAGGGATATCTAGAATTAGATATCCATGCGTTCACACTACATTGTCGCCCTTCGTTCATACTAAATAATTCATCACAGTATATATAGCTCATCATATCGTTTGAAACTGATGTTTCGCAATCCATCATTTACCTGTCATATCGTAATCTAAAATGTCCATTGTCCATGGCACGTCCTAACCTGGAAGAGTAGACTCTGACTTTTTTGTTAGTTTTAGTGCTGTTTTAGCATACCGCCTTTGAAACTTTCTGGACTGAAGGCATGAAAAACATGTTCCCCTTTTAGAAATAGTATTTATGTTTTATTTTCAATTCCCAGTATCATATACTTTGAGTTATAATTAATATCAGTTCTTTTGTCTGGATAAAATACATGTTGAAGTATAAAAGCAAGTGTNGTAATGCCTTTAATTTCCGGAAATAAAGCTACACAATATGGCATTTTTACGGTCCCCCATATTTTTATTANCGTTTACNAATCGCGCAANGTNTTTACACNGTATCCTATACAACTNCTCCGTATTGCTCTTCGACTAANCTACGNACNTTATAATATGGNGGNTGGCGCNATACCATGCTATTTTNTAAAACGTGNTGTTCGAGAAAACAGAGGATAAGTATNGCATTTCCATAATANTACTATCATTTTCATCCTATGATGTGGACGAATGCTTATGCTATCGAAAATTTGATACCTGCTGGTATGCATCAATATGAATCAAGCTCGTCACCTTTCGCATAGCGAAATTTGCACCTTTTTAAAATCCATGAGAACGAATTAGAATCGTTTTCACAACTACTTACTTACTTCAGTACTTTTAAAGTCAATAAATTCTCCTTCTACTTCAAGTAGTTTTAGGTTGCTTGTGGAAGAAGTACTTCTACTCGTACTTGAGTAGATTTTTTCGTCGCTACTTCTACTTCTACTTGAGTAGCTTTCTTGACTACTTTGACTATCCCTGGTAACAACACTTTGTAGACCTTCAAAACAATGGTCTTGGTCCCAATCAAACAAATTCTGGAAAGCTTGACTCAACAGACCCCACACTTTCATTTGTGTTTTCGGCTTACCATGCACCAATCGCTAATATAATTGCTGTGAAAAATCAGTATGCATATATTTACTGGTCTGGCGATTTTTTCTCGAGTTTGCGTATGCATTTGGGCAATAATATTGGTACTTTCATATATAGCAGGCTTGACCAGACTCGAGTCTGACTCAAGTCACCATTTTCTGATGACTCGACTTGACTCGAGTCATTTTCTCAAAATACGGAAACGACTCGACTCGAGACAATCTGTGTATTGACTCGACCTGGACTCCAGTCATTGTGCATGACTCGATCCAAGCCATATGACTAGAGACTATAAGACGGCCAAGACCGACATGTCATTGTAATTTCGAAGAACACTAAAGTGACCACCCTATTGGATTTCGTCCATTGGTCCTGGTACTTGAAAATGCGACAAGAAACTGCTCAAAGTGAGGTAACTTAGTATATTATAAATCCAAACCATTCAATATCACTCACCAGAGTTATAAAAAGTGGGTTTAACAAGACTTTAACTCGAAACTGAGCAGTGAACGCAATGACTTAGACTCGGACTCAAGTCATAATGCCATGACTCGGACTCGACCCTCTGCTCGATGACTTGGACTCGGACTTGACTCAATGGGGAATTGAAAATGACTCGACTTGACTCGAGTCAAAACTATGTGAGTGAGAGACTAAGAGAGAGATGTGACTTGAGCCTCGTGACTTGGTTACAGCCCTGATATATAACATACACGTGATAAAATTTCATGCTGAAGCTCATTGAAATTTAGAACACCCATTCCGTTTCGGCAACATTGCACCAAGTTTAACATGTCTTTTTTCGATCGGGTAGCTGTTCACTAAAAACAAAGCGAGGCTAGCGATCTCTTTGACTTGAATCGATGAAGTTGAAATTTTGTATCACTGTCTGAAAATTTTGACTTGAAAATATAAGATAAATACCTACACTATAGAGGCCTTGTTGTGATAGATTCGGCACGAAATTTGCTCGCTTAGAATATATTTGATTGTGAGGCCGTCCCTGGCTTACAAAATTGTCATGCGAACTGCAGCACATCTACACTAGTTTTAAAAAAACAATGGGCAATTTCTATGTGAAACGGAGATTTCAAATAGCATTTGAACATACTTTCAGCAAAAAAAAACAGCCTTAAAGACCATACGTTCAGATATAACTGGTTGACTACATGACAGTTAGGACATGAACAATTTGGGAAATCCGTTACAATTCTAAAGTGGAATTCCTCCCTAAAAACTGCAAAATTCCTCCTGAGGGGGGAATTACTCCCCGGTTGGGAACCACTGGCCTAACCGGAAAGGTCAACGAGTTCAGACATAAACGCCATTGTTTTCTCATAGATTGGACCTGCCATATTGAATCCAACACATCATTTTAAATTTGAAGAAGTAAGACGAAAGCAGCCTCGGAATTTCGGTCTCGGAACAACATAGGAGATTTTGGCCTTGAAACTGGAGACTGTGACATAGGCTAACACAAATGGCTTACTGTCTAGAAGTCTGCTGCTAAATCGGCATTGGAAAATATATTACCGAATAAATACGTGAATGAAAGCTGTAACTGTTACATGACATCATCGAGAAGTAGCCTCATGACCCTTTTCGGTATGGTACTGTCAAAATTAATACGAACAGCCCGTTCGAAACAGACCAACACCGAATTTTGCGTAAAATTTACTGAGGAAAAGGCTGAAAAAGTGATCAGATCAGCTGTTAGCCGTCACCGAAAACGAAATAGCTTTCGCGCATGACAGGGGGTTGTAAGCAAATGGCTTGAAGACCACAATTTCACGGTGAAATTGACATTGGAGAATATAAAATAAAAGTAAGTATTTGAATGCAAAACGAGAATTTTAGTAAACTGTTTCATGATATCATCGTCTCATCACCTATCTCAGTATGGAACACAGTTAACGTTACCGGCTTTTGCGTGAAATCCGCAATGCGTTAGGTAGGCTTAGTGTCAGATCGGCGCACATCTCCACCATACTCTACCTCGATAACGAAATTACTGCCCTAATCATTGAGTGTCAACCTTGAGACTTGGCACAGCGTTCGATACTAAAATTAAGACATACCGTCCAAAAGCTCATGACGGATCCAGGAAAGGAGCATCGTTATAATCAATTAAGACCAATACCGGCTTTGCGTAAAATCTGTTACCGATTAATGACGAGTCAGCTCTCACTCGACTTAGGAAACGAAATTACCACAAACACAGTTCCGTGACAAACTTAAAACTTGGTACAGCGTTCGATACTAACATTAAGACTTACCGTGCCAAATACCGATCTCGGTATGGAACATCGTCAAAATCAATGGACACCAATACCGGCTTATGAGTAAAATCTGTTTGCGATACATGACGGATCAGCACACACTCAATTTCGGAAACGGAATTACTTCCCTAATCTTTAAGTACCAACCCTGAAACTTGGGGCAGTGTTAAATACCATCATCATGACAGAACACACCAAGTTTCAAGAATTATCATGGTGTGAAACACCGTCAAAATGGACCTATACCAGCAAAGATCGACTCCACGCATATGACGATAACCGAGTTCAGATATAGATACGATTGTTACATCACACCTCAAGGGCAACGAGGCTATGTTGTCCCACCTGCTCGGTAACTTTATGAATAGGAGAGAGTAAATCATCGTTTCTTTATTGTGCGCGGCTTTGAGATAATAGACAGTAAAAGCTTGTTTTGACCGCTACCGGGGCATGCCCCGGCTAGGCATTTGCAAAGCGAAAACAGGGAAGAGAATTCTATTTTCGCAGAGACTTCGCTATATATGGGCATTTACAAGCGAAAGCACAAGAAGAATGCGATTTGCGCTGGGATGTCTTTATATATTGATTGCTGTGCGTCTATAAATGATAAATTATTGTAATTGAACCGAATTTTAGGTGGGGCAATGCCTCAGTTGCCCGATAGGACGAGCCGCCACTGCATACAGGAGTGAGTATTGGATTATAATTCTCAATCAAGTATATTTCATTACGAAATTCACACTTGCGTAATTTTACATCTACAACTCTAGCGACTTTAATACGCTATGTTGTAATTGGAAACATCGATTCGCAATTGTGTTAGGTAGATC
>ATSW01002777.1:0-13286 GCA_000444245.1 Botryllus schlosseri | reverse complement strand
AAATAACACGGCCTGCCAATAGTGTATTTCTTTCATGGTGTTGTGTTAACAGGACCGCATTACAAGCGAGAAGAGCGTGTGTGAAGGGCAGGTTTCTTACTCTATGGGTCCAGCCCACCCATTAGGGGAGAAAGCATGGTGTCCTAAATGGTGTGGGCATAGCGAGATTGATCGGGTGACTGCATTTGGTTTACGTCACACTTTCCATTTGTTCAAAGGCAATTTTACGGCCATTTTTGACCGGCTTGCCGAGCGCTAAATTTGATAAAACGGGTATAAATGGAAATGTTCTTGAACAAGCTAACCTGCCCAGGACTCTTCCATGTGAGTTGGTAATATTAAAGCCATCTGACGTGACAAAAGTCCTCCTAAAATATATCGGTAGACTGATGGAGATGGGATGGTCGCGCTACAAAATAGAATGTGTTCAGAGACAACACAGGGAACTCCTGGAAAAGTATCGGGAAGAAAAGTCTTTCCGCGATGAGATCGATGGCACTAGTGCAGTGATCTCTTTTCATGATGCTTGGAAGGCGGTTCTGCCCTCCGAAATTTTGAAGCTCTGAAAACCTTTTATGGAGGACTGGCAACATTCTTTCCCTCAACGGCTACTGTTGAAGCCGATATTTCCCAGATTGGTTGGGCGAAAAATTAATTTAGGATAAACTTTGCTGACTTGAGTTTGGAAGCACTGTTACAGTGCAAACAATTTAAGTCTATTCAAAAGCTATAACAATCACGTGTTGAGCGTGTTTGTTAGGCTTCTCATTATTTTTGCTTATTTGGCACCGATTCTGAATGGATACTGCACATTTTGTGGTTTCCTTTGATATTATTAACCTATGTAATCGCTAGGTTTTTTCTTCTTATTGTTTGTTGGTACTGATTATAAGTGGATGCTGCACATTTTTTGGTCTCTATTGATAAACTGACCCAAATAAAGCGTTTTTATGACTAATTCGAGTCTGAAAATATCTATTTAGAGGTCGATGCCAAAACTGCCAAAAACAAAAATTGAAAAATGCCAAAAATAAGCTATTTTTGGCAGTTTTGGCATATGCCAAAAATAACACGGCCTGGTTATAAGCCTTGACGTGCTGCGATATCTCTTCCGCAATAGCCTAGTTTCGCTTTCTTTTTCTATACTGTCTTCTTTACTTTCCTTCAGTGTGCATGCCTCCTCTTTACATCGCCTAGGCCAAGGTGGGTGTCTGATTCCATAGACAAATCTAAGTCGCTTCGACATCTTCCTGTCTATTCATTGTATCGCATTTTTGTGGTGTATCGAACTGATAAAATTGCGAATGAACCAATGATGATGATGATGGTGATGATGAATTATGATACTCGCTATCCTCCCAGATCCGTGTTGAGCAAGCTTATAGGCTACACGCTTTTCTTCCTCGGACATGATTAGTGCGGAATCATGATTTGAATGGATTGTGGATATCGAGAATCTATACTGTGTTTAACATTTGTATTACAGCTATGTTTTTAAATCTATACGTTATAATTCAAAGGAGTAAAATTCTCAGTTAACCTAATAGACCCAATAGGAAGGAGAATGATTTTTTTTTCAGAAAGTGCCATAAGTCTTGTTGTTTGTGGTTAGGTTCAGAGCTGTAATCATCCTTCATTGTACCATATAGACAGGCAGGGAAGTCAGATTTGAGCTCGAAAAATAGTACAATTTATCTAGTGTTGATTTGTCCTTTGTCATGTGTCCATCCCGTCCAATTTAAGCCTCCCACTCTGGTTAGTGGTTTGGATGCAGTTAGTGAACTGATATAATTGTCGCGGTGGATGCCAGATTAAAAGATATAGGCCATATATACTATGGGTATATATAGATATAGCCTATATATAGAAAAAGGCCATATATACTTGAATGTATGAACAATAAACATCTCTGGTCCGATCGGTTTCATTTGTTTTTATGTAAGTTCGATTTCATACTCATCCCATAGATAGAGCTTGCAAATAAGCGATCCCTATACGAGATTATGCCTGGATAATTACAATCGTGAGTTTCCGCGCTACACATACACGCTTTATTTCCAGGATATTTCAAGCTCTATACAAATCTTTGAAATGTAATACAAAAAGCAATATTCGCAGCGAAGTGAAAGCTCGAACCGCGATGCGTAATCAGTAGGGCGATTTTTTTAACCTAAAATACGGAAGATTTTGACCTAAAAATCAAAACTTCGACATTTTTTGGCCTTAAAAAACTATATTTTGATCAAATTTTGACTCCTTGTATGTAAATTAGGTGTTATTTTCCCACTTGGTATTGGAATTGTACTAGTTATCTTCATTTCTGGTTGCAACTGTCAGTCCTTACGAAGTAGTTTGGCCTGGAAAAACGTTTTTGACTTGAAAACTGACAATTTTTGCACGAAAAAACTATATTTTCACGAAATCTGGACCTATGAAGAATTCCAGTAGTTACATCACGCATTATGGTAGAAATACTAAAAATTTGTTGTAATACAACGAAAGATACTTTCTTACATTCTCAGGTAAAAATTGTATGTCGTTACTAAGTAGCTTGTCAGTTAGTATATTGCGGTACGTTGAGCATAACATCAAGTCAGCCTATTTGTTTCATTTGCCCGTTTATGATTCACAATGAGCAGACAATGGGGCGTCTACATCGGTAGGCCTATAAAGTAGGCTACAAGCTGTAAAATGTCAGGTGATAAGTTCATCCATAGCCTTTATATAGGCCGTGGTTCATCGACAGTGCAAACATTTATGATCCAAATGAAATGCGGGTAGCAAAAAGAAAATTGACTTTGTAAACAAATTTGACAGTTTTTTGTCTTAAGGCTTAAATTTTACCAAAATATTGACTTATGTCAAAAAAACGCCTTAGTAATCAGAGTCTCTTGTTGGCAATGCTTGGCTAGGATTACGATACGTCCTCTTTTAAGAGGATTTGTCCTCTTTTTTGACTTTTTTGGAAAGTGTTCTTAGAGGACGCCTAAAAGTCCTCTTTCCTGAGAATTTGTCCCATTTTTTGAAAATTATGGTTAAATGTAGGTGAAAATTCGACTGAGATACACGAAACCAGTACTCAAGTAACGTTCCGGCGGGTATTGGTAGAGTCGAGCCGCAAAGTTGACTTTTATTTATTTTTTGTCAAAAAGTGTCGTCTTTTCAGGTTCCCAAAATATGGTAACCTTACTTGGCTTAGTTTTACCTAACTATACTCGTGAGTAACTGTGTGCAATACATGCATATGTATGTAACTCGCATCATACGAACAACTCGGAATATAGCTGCATTGCCGGAATAGTATGTTTGACGAACACATGTATGGACGAATAATTATGTGTTCGAAATTACTAATTTACCGCTATTCATTTGCATAGAATGGATTTTCTTGTTTCTGCTTATACTCAAGTAATTTGTTTGACTGCCATGGACAAACATCACTTGTACAGAAAAGCGAAATATTCTGCAGCAAGGGTAACCAACCTTTTGGAAACCAAGACCTACTTCTTGGGAACTGAATAATGCGACGGGCTACCAGTTACTCCAGCCGCTGAAACCCTTCTCCGCTTCGATTTTCAAAACTCTTTCATTTTAATATTTACTGCTTCCACCACGGACGATTCAGTTGGCTCTTGCGGGTTACCGGCGTGGTCACCGTGTTGGTGACCCCTGTGCTACAGCTTGATACACTTCGCCAACTACCGCAATCGAGTATGTTCGCCATGTCTGCCAAAATACCAATATTCACCCTTGAAAATTATGAAGACGGTGTTAAATGCAAGGGGTCGCTATCCAAACGGGGTGAGGGGAATTTGATGCGATACCAGAAGAATATCCAATATTCGGTTGAACATGCTGACGTTTGACAGGAGCTGTTTAGGCCTTTTGCAGTCAAAGCATTCATAAATATGATACAGACAGTTGACAGTTGCGCTAAGCCGATTCTACTAAGTAAAGTCAATATAGTAGTCGTTTTTACACTTGAAATGCAAGCACAGCATATTGCTCTTGGATTTGGCTAAGGAGCTACAGTCACAATATATCGACTGCAAAATAATTCATAATTCCACGCCTATAACGTGCTGTAGGGTAGGGTTACCATATTTGGAGATCCTGAAAGGCAGACACTTTTTCAAATTATCAAAGTTGACTGATAAATTGTTCATTGACGAAAATGTTACTAACCATGATGTGTTGACTGAGAATAACGATTCGACTCCCGAATGATCCGCCCCATACATATTATGTCTCGGTGATGACTTTTTTGTTTTTATTCGTCCTTGTCGTCCTTATCGTCCTTATCCAAATTTCTCGTGTTTAATGGCATTTTGTAGCTGTCTCTGAACGGTGACTTATTTTTAGACCTATATAAAAGAGGACAGATTGCGAAAATAGAGGACGTTCTCTGGGGACATTTTCATTTCTTGAAAAAGGAGGACACATATGGTAAACCTAGCGTTTTGCACTCATTGATTGCCACTCCCATAGTGATAAAATAGTATATCCATTATTTACCGCCCGGTATTGTGCAGCATATAGTTGATCTAGCTCGGGGCTTTATGCTGTAAAGCAGGGTTCACTAACACGCAGGCCACTTGCGACACACGAGGTCATATTTTGCGGCCCACGGCTGATGTGAGATATCGGAAGAACAACAACACGTAAAGCATTTTGAAATCCTGAAATTGATTTCAGTTTCAAAATATTTTTTTCTTCATAAGCTATATTCTTCCGTGTCCATCATCACAATTCCTCATAAGCTGAGTGGGCAACAGCATTCCATCGAGGGAGAATCAGCTGATATGAATGTGCGACGTACATACTGCCTGACCCAGACACTGCCAAGACCAAGACGCTTGGAAAACGGCTTATTAGGGCTTCCGCGCAAGATCAAGCTTTACGAGAAGATAGTCTTCACCGTGTCTCGCTATCCCCAATATGGATTCCTTTTAGTCGCTGAAAAGCGTTATCACTTATCATGTATGTGTACAGCTCATAGTTCAAAAAAAAAGGAATGTAACGTCATGATATGTTGGTTGCATTGGTATTTCTTTAATATAATATTACTTGTTTTGTTGTAACTACGGCCATCGCCCATGTTAGATAGCACAGCGTTGTAGCGACGTAAAGCTTCAAAAACGTGGTGGCTAAAATGTGTAGCCTATTTTGTCTCGATATTGCTTTCTCGGGCGCGCGATCCGTTTTGAGTTGGCGAACCCTGCTGTATAAAGTCAGGATTTTCTCTAGGTTACCACTTTATCCTGCATTTTCGAAGGTATCGAACATTCTCAGCCCATATAAAAACGTCAGATATATAGATCTGTCGGTAGATATACTTCAACCATTATGTGTAGGGTTGCATTTGAAACAAATGGTTGTTTAAAACACTTCGTTCAAAACATGTTAGTGTAAATACTTTCCAAAAACGTGTTGCACGAGCCTATACGTGATGTTCTGTGCCGTCACTAATCTCTTGAGGTATACCTTGGCGTATAAAAGTTGGTAATTGTAGAAGAAGAACAACCCCGTAGGTTTACTCTACATAATATATGCACCAAAGTCGCGAGTATAAATGTCAGGAAAATATATAGTGGAACTAGACTTTTTAAGTCCTTGTATGAGATTCGTCAACAATGTAGGTAGTTTCACATATTACTGTCATAATTTTATTCATTCTCCCCCACGTGTCCATATTAACATGTAGAGCTGATGGAGGGTGTCTTGGAAAATGTGGGTACAATATTAATGATGATGCATCTTCTGATTTTCATTAATCATATTGCTGCATGGTGTTATTATTTCTTGACCTCCCATCATGATTGTCGATATATTCTAAATATACTGGAATCGCCCAAACATCGTAAGCATAGGGCTCGAGGTCACCGGATCACCATCTAACACAGTAGTTCTTGAACTAGACCCCCGAGACCCCCTGCCTACGTCCGCATCACAAAAGGAATGTAATATACAAGCTGCATACAGTTGATATGAACATTGTACGAAATTGCATAACCGGTCGGTCAACCCGTTCTGAATCATAAGCTGGCGTATTTATTATGATAAATAGTCATCGGTTCATTCCAATACTGATCGCCTATACACTAGGGCAGCGGTTCTCAACCGGGGGTCCGCGGACACCTAGGGGTCCGGGAAGAAATTTCAGGGGGTCCGCGAGACCTCTAAATTTTTAAAATGGTTGATAACCTAATTTTTATTTTATTTTTTAAGAAAGCATGAGGCAGTTTCGCACCACAACTGCTAAAACCTCATGACTCATATCATCATAATAATCGTCTGAGATGAACTATCGTAGTGTTGAAAATCATTTTCATTGGCAATTTTTCAATAACCTACTGTTACAAACATATTGCTGTTTAGAGACGTTTTGTTTGGGTTTGTGGAAAAAATAAAAATATGGAGATAACGTCAATCAGGGTAACTTCGTAATGTCTGCGAAACCTTCTCGATGCGAAGTTGTCAGTCTCATAAAATTAGTGAACAGTCGTTTGAAATAAAAATTTCTGAAGTATTTCCCTAATTTGTCCCAATGCAGGGATTGAAACCTCGCCACGAAATCCATTTTATCCTGTGATATACATAACCTCTATTTGAACTGCTTCTTGGAGGTACAGAACTTCAATATATACAATTGAATAGTATATTCATATTGAAATGAACCCGAGTATTTTCGGTTGACACTCGTCATAAATCATACAATGATATACCTGCCCTTAAAGCTCGGCTATCGGATTTGGCACATTCTTTTTGCGGATTCCCTATCAACAAGGCTATTTTTTTATGAACATAACAAGTCGTTTCCTGACAGCCTTTCTCAGGTTGGAAAAATTGGATCCATTCTTTGGCGCATAAAATTTGTCTATACTTTTAGATTAGGATTTCACTTTGACGGTAGAAACTCTCTGCGGCTCGTGATCCGTGTGTTACCCGTCCCTGCGCTAGATGCTGGACGTGATATGTTCATATGTTCATAAAATATATGTTTATTTTTTCATTTTGGTGCCATAAATATATTGCGAGCACACCAAAATTATCGTCGGAAGCGTTATGCGTTAATATTGCATTAGCCTCCATCTATCTTTGCGGAAATGGTTTTCGGCACTCCTCGTTCATATCAAATCTATGACGCGGATTTTCAAGACACGACCACGTACTTCAAGAATTACAGCAGCAAAATTAGCTTTGAAATAATAAAAGTCTACCAATTTCAACATAAATGGTATGAGGTTATTTTCAAGAAAGATCATTATTTTGCTGTTTATCACAAGCCTTTGCACAAGGCAGATGAAGTTTGTACCATAATAGAGCTAAAATTTAACTAAAAATTGAGGGGGTCCGCGAGGGTCCGTGACGGCCAAAAGGGGTCCGCTAAGCCAAATAGGTTGAGAACCACTACACCCTTTAAAAATTATGGTGCACCCTGGGGTGTACGATGCACCCGGTTGAAGAGCTCTGCGATATGGGATGGTTGGAACCCTAGAAATAGTCGGTTCAACAGCTATAGTACGTAGATTAAGAATAGATCATCGGTACGAAATGAATGTTCTGATGATGATGACCGCCGAACGTCACAATGCGGCAAGATGATGTATAGTCCTGGTTAAAGATATTTCTGGTCCGTATATGACTGGGGTTGGAAGCCTATTTCGTCAAAGGAGCTATATTTACCCTATATTCTCTTTTCGTGGATATCAATCCACTATGACGTCGCAATTGAATACGCGTGACGTCATGGCTTGAAAAAAAAACATGTTTTACACAAGTGCCTTGTTTTAAACATGTTTGTTTGAAATTGATTTTTGTTATTTTTGTCAAGTAAATTAGTAGAGGAAATATAGTTACTGAAAATACAGTCAGTGACCAGCTGACTTCATGGCCTAATCTCACATCGCTGACCCCCTTTTTATGGTAAAGTTCCTCTCAATTTTTGATCATAACATTCCGTTTGTCAGGTTTCATTAGTAATTTATTTACTGGATATAAGCAATGATATATATACAATGATTGGAAACTGCCACGCCCCTTAACGCTATAAGATAGATTCCCTGCGAAATCAGTCCGTCGCGGGATATGCTTGAGTAGAGGTACGGGATTGCGTATGTCGACTGTGGGGGAGTGCTGCAATCGACCTTTCTGGCGTACTAATTCACTGATTTTCCGCAACTGGTTTAGTTTTTGTTGGATTCTTGAGCATAGCGAGGCAGTGCTGCATACTAGGATGTAATATAACTTATAACAATGCACATTTATCAAAGTACCGACTAGCTGTGAGGCATTTTAGCATCGGTTGCAACCATGCATGTACGACACAGCCTAAAAATTGTTAGATACTGTGGGTGAGCGTCAATATAGATGTGCAGAACCTAGAAGGATTGTTAAAAGAGGATTTTAAATTATTCTGGCAGCATTTACGTCACCTGAGATTTTAGAAGAGAAGGGTTGATTACGATAATTGTGTGAGCAACTAAGTTTTTTTTATATAGTATATATTGTAATATTGTGGGGCCGAATTCACCAAGGGCCGAGTTCACTGGCAACCATAGTATCAGTATAGCGATTGTACCTTCATAATATGAAATCGGAACTAACCGGAAACTATCATTGTACTGATTGGTAAAATGCTAACATATATAACTTTTTACCGGGTCAGGCCGTTGAATCCACATCAATGATGAGAATCGGCATTGTTCCAAACAATACTCCATTGGCAAAACAATGCACTAGAATGACATTGAGGAAAATCACTCCATAGTTGGTATTGTTCACATCGACCTGGCGTGATATGTCGTACTCCTCTCAATAGTTGAATCTTTCACACCGGGGTGTCCGAAATCGTCTACCAATGCCCATTTACTCAAAATATACCTGGTAAACGTTTTGGCACTTCTTTGATATAAACTACACGTTGTGAAGTGTTCCCCATGAATTACCTGTGAACTTGAGTACTCGTTAAGATTGATAGCTGGAAGGATTGTACAAAATAGATGATTTATGCATTTGCGAGCAACATTCTATGGCGTCTTATTCATTGAAAGGTTAGGAAATGATTTTGTAACCTTCGTCATTGTATAGTGTGTACGTCAATGGTATTTTATGTATAACCTACATACCTTTTCCCTATTTGCATCACGCTTTATGACCTGAGCATGAGCATTTGTGTGTACTCTGCCTCAAATACCCAGGTAATGCCTCAAATAACCAGGTTATTTTTCCAGCAATGTAACTCCACAATAACCTCCAATGCAAAATCTCTCTCTTGAATATGCTCATTGCTCATATATATTGCATATGCAGTAATACGGCTTGAATATTTACCGTGTTGCGTAGATACGAATATCATCAATTGATAAACGTTTCTATTAAATATACATCGGCTTTGAATTTTGTTTGGGGACCTCGTCGATCATTTATTCAATGATATATCTCCGTCATACCAAATATGGGATATGACATTGGAATTAATGGTATTTAAGTAAAATATTAGAAGAAATTATCAGGATGGTATATAATAATAAAATAAGGTGGTACTAAGTAGTAGGGTTGGGTCAAATTGGTACGCACCAATCATGCGTGTCGAGTCCGCCCCTGAGGCTATTTACGTTCATCCTGAAATTTCGCCACGTTGTCCTAGGGATTTGAAACGCGCGATGTCGATTGCTGCACCTATGTCACTCATTGCCACGTCAAAACTTACCTTAGCTAGAATCGAACCTGGTTTGGTTGGGTATAATTTCACATCGCCCACCACCACTCTATTGAGCAAACTAGCCGTATTGAGCTGTTTTGAGAATATAACCGCCGATTCTCTCTTAAATTCCGAGACTTGACAACACCTTTTTCGAGTAATAACACATAAATGTAAGACTATGTTCGTGTGTACTATAACACTTGTGTCATCATTAATTAGTCAATGATTTTGAGGAATTCTGCGAATGCAACTTGATAATGCAGATATCGCCACCATAAATGTCTACAATGACGCGAAAGCTCACGCGCATATTGCTGAATACTATTCCAAGAAATNGACGCGTGTAAATGTNCCACGAATACAGTTGCTTACGATTCCAAAAAGTTGCGCCACATCGACAAAGTGAATTAGAACATTCTAAATAAAGTTGCGTTTCCAAGAAAATGCCGCGTTGGCGTTACGAATTAGAATGTTTAGTTCCGACGTAAAGCAATTCGCATTCTGAAAACTTCGCATTTCTATTACAAGTATGTGCGCAGCGAGNCAGCCATCGCAGGCATAAGGTAAGATCAATGTATTTTCGTGCCAATTTAAACTAAATGTAGCTATAATTTCTCGATGCAGCATTAGCTTACGTGGATTGTGAACGCAGATTGANTTACGTTGAGATTTCTCCAATAGCTAATAACGTAATAATGAGTTCTGTGCGNGGCTATAATGTTAACCGGCAATATAGCCGAAGTCGCANAAATTCGAATGTATATGCAAGTTNTCTGTTAANGGTAGACTATCTAGNCTCGNTTATTACTCGAATCTCGCTNTGGTTATAAATTAGGCATGCTAATGCGTTGAGTTTTAAGCTGAAACATCCTATTTCACGCAGCCAAGAAGACTAGCACCGCCAGCAAGCTCGGAACAAGCATATAGTGACAAGGCAGATTACGCAACACTGAAGGTGGGCTATTTCATTTCTTGACTATACTGAAAAATCGACAGCGTACCGCATATAGCTATAATTTTTCAATGCAGCAATGCACTTCGGATTAAGATATATAATATATAGCAACGTAGATGTTTTATAGAATATATTAGATCCAATACCTATACTAAAGCCGCAAACGCATTGGAGCATACATGAATAATGCGCGCAGATTGAATTACACCGAGATTTCCCCTATATCGCATCATTTAAATAGCTAATAACGTAATTACATGTTTATAGAATATATTAGATCCAATACCTATACTAAAGTCGCAAAACGTGGGCTGAAAAATATAATTTATGAGCTATTCTAAAATTCGCTACGCCACAGCGTCTTGAAGCTAAATCTTTAGCTAGCTTTACTCATGCCATAAAGGCGGTAAATTGCGAGTTGTAGCAAGCATCTAACTACTGATATTATGTTGATTTTACAAGTCCATAAGCTGCTGACAAGTATTGCCATGTGCGCAGGGATGCAGGCATCGCAGGCATAAGGTAAGATCAATGTATTTTCGTTCCAATTTAAACTAAATGTAGCTATAATTTCTCGATGCAGCATTAGCTTACGCGAATTGTGAACGCGGATTGATTTACGTTGAGATTTCTCCAATAGCTAACGTAATAATGAGTTCTATGCGTGGCTATAATGTTAACCGCCAATATAGCCGAAGTCGTACAAATTCGAATGTATATGCAAGTTTTCTGTTAAAGGTAGACTATCTAGCCTCGGTTATTACTCGAATCTCGCTGTGGTTATAAATTAGGCATGCTAATGCGTTGAGTTTTAAGCTGAAACATCCTATTTCACGCAGCCAAGAACCTCACCAGATTGCGCCACTGCCTCATCAATAATTGGCTATAATTTTTTCAATGATGCGCAGATTGAATTACACCGAGATTTCCCCTATATCGCATCATTTTAAATAGCTAATAACGTAATAATGAGTTTTAAGCTGTTTGGCGGGATTTTGTAGTGCAACTTTTTGCAACTTTTCTCTATTTTTTCGTGCCAATCTTTACTGTAACTTTTTATCAAATATTGCGATGAAACGGAAATTAGTGAGTTAAAAACATGTTATAAACAATCTGTAGTATGGCTCTATTTTCTTTGATTTGCAAAACAAAAAGCTATGTGGTGGGTTAGCTGCATGTCATTACTATCTATGACACAATGGCAAGTTCAACTACTCCTGCCGAGCACGATCTTGCCCGAACAATATGTAAATAGCTCGCTTTATTAATTCTGTCATTTAAATTTGAAATAGTTTCTCATTTCACGAACACCCAGGCGAGACCGCCGAGACCCCCATTTTCACTGAGTCACTTATTTCAGGCTATTTCCTTTGTTGAAGTTGCAGTTTTTCTGTGATGCTTTGGGTCAAGTTTGCAGACCTAGGGGGTTCGGGGTGTGTTATTTGACTTCTATTAGGGGAGGGGTTATCGCTATGCTGTTTGACTTTGGGGGGGATTATTCCCCATTGCGTAATTTTCTTCCTATGTGCCCGAAAAAAATGTAATTTTAGCGGTTTCGCCAGACCGTGCGTTAAATGGCAATAAAGCAACAGATTTGACAGCTCTGCGGGAACAAGGGTATTCAACGGAACCTTTCAAGTATCTCATACCCTAATAATTCAACAAACATTATAAATGCAACTTTTTACTGCAACTTTAGTTAAAATTAAATGCAACTTTCTCCCGATTTTAGTGCAACAAAAACCTTCCCTAATTATCAGTGTCGCGCGCGGCCAATTAGCGAGAACCGTGTTGCCAACTAGCGAGATACGTCTGTGCACAATGCAACGCGACACGATCTCCCTTTGAGAAGATTGTGAAATTAGGTCATTGACTGCCGCGCGCTCGCCTATCGTCGATGGCCTGATATATCGCGTCTCCGCTGGCTTGAAGAATTGCAGCTGCAATAGGCCCAGTGCTCACTATACCATCGCTGGCCTGCACAATCGCATCTGCACTGGCTTGGTGCTCACGATATTATCGTTGGCCTACACAATCGCATCTGCAATAGATCTGGTATGAAAGATATCATCGCTGGCCTAACCATCGCGTCTCCGGCCTAGCATGCGTTGGATCCTATCTCTCGATGGCTTTGAGACAATATGCAGTTAAGTGTATTCTGATTAGTGATTGTGATTAAATATTGACATCGCGAAACTGAATGACATCAGGTGTTTGTAAACATGTGCGTGCGAGCAAGCTTAATTGATTTCCGCTGATAGTTAATTAGAAAAAAAATCGAAACATCACGTAATCACGTAATCACGTAAATTTTCAAGGAGGAATTAGATCGAGATATCGTGTCGGCATCAATTCCAGAATCAGGTACTCGTCCTTCCAGTACTCCAAACCTAAAAAGATTATTGGTCGAAAAGGAGTGTAAAATCTTTGAAGCTTCCGGGAAACGACGAGCCAACCTCTAGTTAGACCAGTGATTCCCAACGTGGGCGATGAAAAATTTGAAAATTTGAAATTTGAAATTTTTCTCTTCACCCCATGAAAGTATTGCGCTGTCTATAGAAACGGTGCTCGCCAAATTTGGTTCAATTCCAACCAGTGGAAGCGGAGTTATTGCCGTCGAAAAAT
>ATSW01002775.1:0-10630 GCA_000444245.1 Botryllus schlosseri | reverse complement strand
AATACCAGGGTTGTAATGACTCGAGTCATGACTCGACTCGAGTCAGACTCGAGTCACGATTTTCTGATGACTCGACTTGACTCGAGTCATTTTCTCAAAATACGGATATGACTCGACTCGACTCGAGTCAATATGTGTATTGACTCGACTTGTACTCGAGTCATTACACATGACTCGAGACNAAGTCATATGAATCGAGACTCAGACGGCAAAGAGCGACGTTTCGTTATAATTTCGAAGAGTAGTAAAGTAAAACCAACCACCCTATTGGGAGTTGGTCTATTGGTACTGGTATTTGAAAATGCGACCAGAAACTATTAAAAGTGAGGAAAATTACTATATTATAAATGCGAAACATTCGATATCACCAAACAGAGTTATAACAGTGGGTTTAACAATAATTTAACGGGAAACTGAGCAGTCAACCCAATGAGTTGGACTCGGACTCGAGTCATAATGCCATGACTCGGACTCGAACCTCTGATCGATGACTTGGACTTGGACTTGACTTGGTGGTCAACTGAAAATGACTCGACTTGACTCGAGTCACAACTAAAAAAGTGAGATTGACTTGTGACTCGGAGCCTTGTGCCTTGGTTACAACCCTGACAAATACATATATACACTTGACTATAGTTATTAAAAGTAGGGCTGNACTACAATGATCCGAGTACTCGAATCTGAATCGATTATAAATTTTAGTGATTCGAATCGAGTAAAAGACGATTTTTTCGAGCACTGAAATCATGTTCTCCTTCCGACTGAAAGTTAATCTACTATCGAGAACTATTTTCCACTGAGGAAGCCTTGAAACCTTGATTGGCCATGTCGCAGCATACGAGACATAGTATAAAGCTAAGAACGTTACTGGAAATTATACATTTCTGAAGTCATGNTCATCCCATAACATTGTCAAGAAGTGCAATGACAATCNCGTATGGTCGACGAAATACCAAAGTATCTTTAATGTGACGGATAACGGGCATTATGTCTTTTGTGGTGGCATGAACGGTACATATTTGAACTTTGACATATTGCATTCTGTTGTGTCGTCATTATGAGTGATACTCGAATACTCGACTCGACATACAGGCATCAGAATCGAATCACTCAGGTACTCGATTTTGCCCAGCCCTATCTATAAGGTGAATAAAGAAACTGACACTTGCAGTTTATTCGGACGAACCCATCGTCTAACGCTAACTATCACTCATACTGGGCCCACGGAGGCGGTAAACAACCGACATACCGATTTTAGTGAATTAAGAATGTTGAAACAAATGATAATTAGACAGATTATCCCAGTGCTCTAAAATATAATATATACTAAGGAAGTAATTACTCGACTGTGCACTCTTTCTGAAATTCTGAAAAGCATTGATGTATGTAGGATTACCCATTCTGATTGCTGAACTTTGTAGACTTGGATTGATTCCAGTGCCATATCTCCTTATGAAAGATGTTTAGAGCAGGGGACACCAACGCGGTGCCCACGAGCGCCAGGTCGCCCGTCAGAACCAAATGAGTCGCACGAGGTCAACAATATTTAAATTAGACCTTTGAAGTTCGAAGTGCAGAAGGGTTCCACATGGACGAAAGTTGAACATGGTTACGTCGACCCTAAGAGATATGCGAACGCAATTTTCGATTGGGGCGCTGCTCGCCTTCGCCCTTGCGGAGGCTTAGCGTGAATATAATTAAAATTCCCGAGCCTCCCGAGGCGCGGAGATTGGAGCTTCGGCGCGAAGTGTGACAACGCAACTGAACTCGGAGATGCTGGTGTGAGTTCCGGGAAAGCTATCCCTTCTTGGTAAAAGGAGTTATAGGTCGCCTGGTTGGCAAAGCGCTAAAAGAGGATGAATTGCCAAAATGAGGACATTTGCGTGTCCACGGAGGACGTTTTCGATTTGAAAAAGGAGATCGAACAGATCCTCGTAAAGTTGGACGCAGGCCTAGGTCAATCCGACATATTATTCGATAATCAATTTTGAGCGTTGAATTGGGATGGAGGTCAACAATACTTACTTCTAGTAGAACATCCGTAACCTTCGCTTTCTTTACTTTCGATTTCCCGAAAACCTGGATGTTAAACGCCGATATCACAAGCTTCGATTTCCACTGCATACCACATTCGCCATCATTGTCTTCGCAAGCCACCAATTTCAACCATATAATTAGAGCCACCGTTATTGCCCAGAATACCTTCGCTGCCATAATGCCCACAACTGAAGAAATGCTGCATCTGCTCAGTGCTCACAGTATGCTGTATGAAAATCTGTAGGCCTAAGTCATCTCAACTTTTCGTGTTATATGTTACTGCATATTACACCAACATGAGCGCACAATGATGGTTAGTAGGCACACACAGGAATTCATTGCACACACTTACAAAAACCTACCATCATTTGTAGGAACGTTCATCATATATTACATTGCGGCAGAAATGACTTTGCTTTCTCAAACATTACGCCTATGTACGACAACCCTTATAGGTATCATGCTAGCTTATTAGCTAAACCATCATGTACAAACTGTACAAATCATTGTATGGTACCATGGAACGCGTATTGTCACGAAATACCTGACTTGTGGCAATTCTGTCGACGTGTTTCCGATAAGAAATGGTGATTCGGGTGTATCTATTGAATTTGACATTCTATGGATTTGTTTCTATTCATGTCATTTGCGCGACAAGTGGCAACTCGCCTTAGGGTTTTTTGAGACATTGAGAAATAATATAAGGCTAGTTAGTAAGCCGATGCGGTACTTTCCAATGGAATACCATATGTTCTATTTCCACCTATCTATACCACTCGTGAACAGCGAGCATCGATAGTTGCAATGGTAATGTTTTTTCACCGGTGTTGCATGAAACCTCAAGGGTATCCAGAGTCAATCTCAAGGCTTCCCTGCAGGTCAAGACACAGACTCAACTCATACATATGATATGTATTGATTGGTCGCAGGCAATTAAGTCCGATCGATAGTGGAATTGTGACTGTTGTGGTGGCACTTCGTGTGCAGTACGCATGTGGGTAGGGGTGCGAAATCTAAACCCCATTCTTCTGAAACGTCAATTCTATCATCAATGTTTATAAGCTTATTTGAAATTTAACAATTGTTGCGTTTCGACTGAACAATACGATGATACTTACCGAGGTCTAGCCTCGCATTTCTGAATTGTTGTCTGAAAGGGAATACAGAAGTCTCACTGATTCGCAAGAAATATTCATAATCATGTTTTCGATTTGCGTGTGTGGGTCAATCGATTAATCCCATTAAAAGCTAATACCACATACACACACATAAGCCTAACTCAGGAGTGGGCAAACTACGGCCCATACTGGTTCTTCAGCTGTCGGCATTGTGTGTTGTGAAGCTTGACCAAAAGCAGAATCAACATATCCATAAGTCGATCGTTGCTCGCATATTTAAATTTCCATCCAATCGTGAGAATCGACACAACCTATACTTTCATTCCTAATTTTGATCAATTGATTGAGGATGGCCAGCTAATAAAATCTTGATAATTTTTCTTACACATTTGCGTTATCATCAAATCAACAATACATATAGGCGACAGGCGTAGCCGGGGAGGCACAGGGGCCATACCCCAAAAATTGTTCGAAAACTTTCGTAAATTGACATAAAGTAGAGTAATTTAGACTGTCAATAGGATCATTATTTTAATACTGGTAACCCCTCCCAAGAAATGAAAAAGTCGGCTTAAGTTACAATAAGCATAATGTAGCGGATTTATTATAACTATATTCATGTGTGCGGCCTGCAGTTGTGAACATTAGACACCTGCATTTCGGCGCCAAGAAAATACACTGAGGCAGATAAAGTTTTATCTTAGATAACACGAATTTCGATACTAGGAAGATTGGCGGCCATATAACCTTGACCGAAGATCATATTGGCATGTTGGGCAAAACCTTCGATATATATGTCCATTAGGGTTGCCCAAAATTTGGAAAATCTTAAAAAGTCTCCGTGATTGTGTCTCATTCTATAGATTACTGATAAAAAAAACAATAATTAGCCTGAAAGAAGCTTACAGAAATGCCGTTAAGATTTCGGTCAAAGCGTTTGAAATTAGCTGCTCAAGAATGGGCGGGCCACCGACCATAGAACGGCGAGAAGACTAGTAATCAAAATATAACGGCTCTTGATTGGCTAATCGGCTATGCTCCAATGATCACAGCAGCAGCAGCTTGCTGATTAGGTGTTCAAGAAGTCTGCTACCGGCGGAGATTCTGAGTGCGCATTGTTAATATTTTGGCAGGTGATGATTTAAGATTAATTCAGGATATGTTGAGTTACGAAATACATGATGAACAAACAACACCTGCTTCACAGAAGTTTTACAGCATGACTGCTTTATTGTGAAGGAAACGGCTGAAACCTACATGCCGTGTTTTCATCGAGATAAAGCAAAGGCGCTTATGCAAGTGTTGAGCGAATTCACCGTTTCAGTACGGATCCATCATCAGTGAATACAAATATATAAAGCTTAACAATGACACTATACTTTGTGTGATGTTATTGGGCTGAAGCTGTAGTATATAGCTGACGTTTTGAATGCTCTAGGGATCGGCGGAATCAGTCGGTTATGCTTGCCACTTATCAGATGCTTACAGCAAATTGAATGCACTTGTAGGCGTTGTTAAAGTCATTAATGATAATGCAGAAAAGAGGTGGAAATGTACGCATACTCGCACTGGCTATGCTGGATATGGTATGCCAAAGTCCTTATTGATCCCGCTGAAAAGAGGTGTGAAGAAAAGCACAGACTATGCTGCATATAATATCCAGCATAGTTTGGATATCATATCCAGCATAGCCTGTGCTTACCTTACACCTCTTTTCTGCAGCATCATTAAGGACTTTGACAACTCTTATAAGTGTATTCAATTTGCTGTAAGTAGCCTATAACTGCCAAGCATAACCGGCCGATTCAGTCGATCCCTAGAACCTTCCAAACTTCAGCTATATACTACAACTTGGGTCCAATAGGATCACACAAAGTATAGTGTCATAGTCAAGCTTTATATTTGTATTCACTGATGATGTATCCCTTCTTAAACGGGGAATTCGTTCACCACTTGCATAAGCGCCTTTGCCTTTCCTGTAAGCTTCTTTCGGGCTAATTGTTGTTTTTCATCAATAATCTATAGAATGAGACACAATCACGGAGACTTTTTAAGATTTTCCAAGTATTGGACAACCCTAATGTCCATGTCCATCGTCCAGTTGCCGAAATAACTCGCGCCGGTTGATCATGCCGTTGAAATTTTAGTCCCACGGTACAAATGCGACCACCAGAGGTAAATATTGCGCTCCGTGAAGAATTACTAATTGGAAATCGCATGTGTCTCATCAATGATTTTTTTTAGGTTTTTTTGTGGTAGGCTACGTGTGAGCGATAACAATAAATTTTGAGAGACGATAATTTATAACGGAGTACACAAAATAACAGTATGATTCAACAAAGGAATCAATAACAATGGGCTCAATATGGCTCAATAAGAATACATACGTGTCCTAAATATTTGAACACACCGGTTCATCGTCTCTATACCGGTAACGGAGACAATGATAATGTATATCCGTGTTGCAATGTGCAGGTAACGCCATTATTAACCAAATTCACTAATTACCTACTGGATTTTTACGCCATCAATATCATAGCATAGCATTATCTGTGTGGGTGAAATGAAAGCACAATTGCACAAGGATCTCTAGGTGCCATACCATCGTTTTTTTTACCATGTATTACTCTATATTTTAGGGGAGTGTTCTGTTGACTCTAAAAACATTTGCCTTACCCAGTTTTTTCAGGCTACGCATCTGTAGGTATCGGGAAGCGAGTGGCGCAGTTGGTTAAACACTGCAGTCACGACACCAATGGTTGGTGGTTCGAGTCTCGGCTCTGCCATGTTTCTATGTGTCGGAGGTTTCTCTGGGCTCCTCATCGCCGACCTCACTGCGGTTGCAGTGCATTGAAAAGCCCAGAACGAAAGTGAGCCGTGCTAGAAGTCGGCAGCAAAGACCACGACGGGGACGCATGGATGTGAGAGAGTCTGACGTATGAATGAGAGAAAGATCGAAGAAGTCGTCCCCAAGATTACTGAAGACCTATGAACTTTACAAATATTCGTGTCGTGGTGCACAAAGCCTGAAAAAGGCGATAAGCGCCACTGTAAATGTGTCATTAATAATAATAATAATAACTGTAGGTATCATCTCCGTGTCTCGGTTACTTCATATAATCTAATAAAAGCTAGCGTTTTCGGCTTATAATTACGATTTTACTATTGGCCCGCGATATGATTCAGATATTGAACGCGGCCCGCGAGCTGAAAAGTATTCCCACCCCTGGCCTAACCAGACTATTATTATTCAACCTAGTTCTCGTAAATTGACACACACACACTCGACAAATTACCCCATATTTTAGGTCTATTTGCATGAAAAGGCCATTTACCTTGGACAACTTATTGACTGACACCAAGATTTTAGATCAAGTAATCGATTTTGTATAGTTGCATCAAGACGACGTATATGATTATATTAACAATTACCTTGCTATTGTCAAAATCAGTCCTTTGCAAAATTTATCAATTAGCATGTGCTGTCGATGAAATTCATTTGCTTATCGTGCAAAATACTTTCGTTGTTATAAGCACCGTAACATGATTTTAATAATTATTATAAATTATAACATTAACCAGTTATAAGGTCAAATTTGAGTGGGTCCGAAATCATGTAACGAGGAACAGCAGCCATTCTCTTTTCCACTTCAATGAAAGGCTCGTATGTCCATCTTGTCACAATCGCCATCTTCAGAATATGTAGAACTCCACGGGATAGTGGTCGCTCACGTCTTCGACCTAGATATACCGGTACAGCTCAGAACGCGGAGAGATGAATATGTTTTAACGTTTGCGAAAATGTCCTTTCCGCAGCACAATTGGGCTATTGACCTAGTTGAAGTAACGTCAAACTTGATCGTAACTACCACATCCAAGCTTGATATACAAATGCTCAATTGCTCATGGCTTGAGTGTAATCATATAAGCAGGGTTGCCATACCGTCCTCATTTCTAAGATTTGTCCTTATTTTGAAGGGCCACGTCTTAGAAAACTCGACTGTCCTTATTTCTAAGAAATGTCCTTATTTTCGACTTGCGTCCTTATTTTGTCTTATTTTCAACCGCTACAAAACTTCGATCGTTTTCCTCTGGTATCTATGTTGCATGTTGCATAATATTCTAAAATTAAGCTTATTCGTCGAGATTTTATGACATCATAAATGAAAGGAACTCTCGTGACGTACACACCACAAGATTTGACTTCTAAATGGCGAGATAGCTAGGGCAGTGAGTGGAGGTACAGCAGTTTCGGCTGTACCAAGCTACCGCAGCGGACGTCATTTTAGCAGTAAACAGCAATGCCAGGTTACTGCTGTTTGGTCCACAGCAGAATAAGCTCAAGCTGTGAGGAAAGCCGCATTTATTGCGTAGTGAAAAAGGCGCAGTGCAGTCGACACATTGGTTAAAAAGTAGTAAAGCTATAAATCATTGATAAATTTCTCCAAATTATATTGCACTTGTGCATATAGTTTTAGCTACAAAGAAGACTAAATCTGATTAGTGAAATAAACAGGCGTAAAAACGTTTTTCGTGTCGATTATGAGAGAGAATTCAACGGTCTCTAACGAAGATTGAAGGGCGAGTGTTTCGCACATAGCAATATCTGCAATTGTGGCATTAACCTGGAGGCCATAGGAGAGACCGCTACTTCAACTTACATTGATACCCCAAAACACAAGAAGTGCGCCATGATGATTAATTTGAGCCAGTCAATCAATAATTTTTCCACAAGTCGATCAGCACCAACGACCTCAGACTACAAGGCAGCAGCTGCAGAGGGTACCTAAGCATTCTATACTGTCAAACACCAGCAATCATTCCTCACCAACGATTACACATCGCAATTGTTCAGAGCAATATTCTCTGATTCCAACATTACAAATAAGTTTTCTTCGGCCAGGACCAAGACGACAAGCATTGTTACTGGAGTTTTTGCTCAATACGCTAAAAAATGATTTGTCTAAACTTGGTGTGGGGCCTTTTTCCATCTTGGTTGACGAATATTCCCGCGCCCACCTAAACCTAACTCTCTAACTCCCCCTAATCCTACAACGAGGGGCGCGGGAATATTTTTTATGTTTATTCAACTCAACGACACCAGGTATTTTCATGTTTATTATGAAACTTCGATACTTCCCTTCGATATTCTATTATGTGTATTTAGGACTAATATTCCAAAAAATAAATAACATTCATTATACGCTAGATAATACTTTCCCTCCAGAAAATACAATTCAGATTATACATAAATTTCGGGGCACGGGAGTATTTTTATGTTCATTCAGCTCAACGAATATCTTCATATCGGCCTGCTTACTACATTAGCGAAGTACTTGTACATTTTGGAGTACTCCAGTATAGGTTTGGCCTGCTTGCGCTATACTCAATGAAGTGTTTACCTATTTACACTGCATCTTCGTCTATTTCAGAGTTTTTCGCTTTTTCGATCAAACTATACCTGCAATACTTACTTTTTAACTAACTGGGAAATCATTACTTCTTGTACTTTAGTAGGACTTTACTGCTACAATGTACTTTTTTCAGTGGACCAGTGGTCTTGGTGAGTGTTGTCAGTTTCATCTATATCCTACGAAAAGCTACTTGAGTACTTTGAAGAAGTACATATACTTATGTGCTCAACATCTCTGAATGGTAGAAGTGGAGATATAGTCTACAAACATATTCAGTTAGTTACTTACTGTGTAATCGCTATTGCATCAAAAGTCTGTATAGAACTGCGTTGGTTTTTAAAGGTGTTACATCATGACATGTCTGACGAAATTTGGTATGGTGTATTAGCGATTCCATGCTACGCTTGAGCGCCATTTATCTCAGATACTAACAAGCTTCAAATGAGTAGCCGCCGGCGTTTACTGCTGATGTAATTGCCTGACATGCAAAAATTATGTAGAATTAGTATGAACGCCAATTCAGTTGCACTGTGAGCTGTAAATTGGTGAGCAGCGTGAAATTACACCCAACTGAAAATATCTCGCAGATATGGTACTACAAAAAGCTACTATTCATCGTTTTGTATGGCCGCATATTGTGGTGTTGCGACATAGGCTGAACGCGACAGTGCGGGTTTTAAAAGTCGGAAAAGATACTCTGGTATTATTTGATTCGGATATTAATCCGACGGAATCTCAAGTTATTCGTAGTCATCGGAGTGATAACTCTATCATAGATGTGAAGGGGAAAGAGATCTTTCGGTTTGTGGGTGTCGTCAATATTCAACGAAAATCCGGCTACATAATCGTACGCGGGAGCCATTGTTGAATTTGAATTGATCAACGTAGCGCTATTCATATTGCACTGTATCGAAAGCATTAATGGTCCTGGCGTAGTTGTTCCTAATCCAGACATTCTGCTCGTACGGATGACAGCAAAGCGAAACCGCGAAACCTCGAAACATCAATCGATCTTGAGGATTTCAAGCAGCGAATCGACGCAATGACTGGCAACGATATCGTTGATATACTAAGCTTCTCTACTTACTTTTCATTCGCACGGGAATCATTACCTCAAATATAGCCTATCGGAACTTCATGAATTATTCGTTGGCTTTCCTTTTCTATATACTTTACAAGATTCAGTGTAGAAGTTTAGAAGTGTAGGAATTTAGTAGAAGTAGTTTTCTGTGTACTTTACGAAATTAGGTGTACTACCTCCCAAATCGGTATGGAACAACATCAAAATCATCACGGAGCAATAGCGACTTTTGCGTGAATTTTCTTTTTCTTTGCGCAAAACCTAATTTAACTGAATAATGTGAACATGAACCATTGAGCATGCTACTTTTCAAAACGAACATCGATACGACGATAAAATAGCATGAGCTCTAGCAACTTTTAAGTAGTCGGAAACGCAACTTCTATAGAATAACGGAAAGTATTTGACGGATATCCTAACGCCACTCATATTGAATGATATCCATTTATTTGGTGAGTAACGCATTACTCCTGTTTTTTCGGAGTATACTCAGCTAAGGTTTGCCTACTTACAGTAGTTACAGAATCGGTACTTCGTGGAATTTTATATTAGCTTTGCTTTTCTATCTATACTTGATCAGATGCAGTGTATAAGTTTAGTAAAAGTCCAGAAGTTTAGTAGAAGTAGTTTTCTTAATTCCTTAATCATCGAATGACAACCTTGAAACTTTGCACGGTGTTTGTTGGTATTGTCATGACATAGAACGGAAAAAACTTGTCTCCAAGCCTGATTGTTCGACGGTTTATTAAATTGACGGTTCGCGAGCCGCGTGTTTGAGATCTCTGTTTTAGACACTGTAACAATTTCAAGAGGTTGTCAGTGAAATTTGAACATTTTGATAAAAATGCGTTCACATCTAGCAAATTTCGTAGGCAGCATTATTTTAATTCAATACATATCAATTCAATCAGTGAATCCCTGGAATTTGGAGATTTTGAACAAGCTAATTGTGCGCTCATAGTAGTTATTATGACAAATAG